>SJYA01000434.1:0-27803 GCA_006410615.1 Neotragus moschatus | reverse complement strand
AAAAAAAAAAAAAAAAAAAAAAAAAAAAAAAAAAAAGAGGTGGAAAATATAAAAGCAAAAATAAAACAGAGGTCCAAAATCTGAAAGGTAAAAGTTCTAGAAAAAGAGAAGAGAGAAAATGGCAGTAAGGTCCATGGAAAGAATGGGCTGGGTGTTGGTGGACATGGGCAAACCTGGACTTTTGCTAAAGGAGGGATAGAGTTAACGGGTATTTGAATACTGCTGGGTAGGGGTGTGCTGACAAAATTTTATCAACTAGCTGTCTAAAAATGTATGCCTGTGTATGCATCCGTATATTTATTATAAACTTTTACTGATATGAGTGAAAAATTTAAAACAATAAAATATGTAATATTCTTTATTGTTAATTCTATCTATCTAATCGATTCTCACAGGATAGTTTCACTGATATTTGTCAAATTCTTTATGTGTGGCTAACTGATGGTTATGATTCAACCATTATTTGACAAAGAGAGGTGCATTCCAATATGCTCTTTTCCCACTTAAATTTAGTCAATAAATCAGATGTATGTTCTGTGAAATTATTGCCTAAACCTCATACAAATTATTGAAATTAAATTTAAACCTCTTTCAGCTTCAGTATTATACATTTTGGAATTTCACCTGTTTGTCAATGATGTCAATGATTTTTTTTCTGCATTAGATAATAGCTTTCAAAACTGGAAAAATATCTCCTCAATATTTTGTGGATTTACAGTGTAACAACTAAAGACCTGACATATTAATAATCTGCAGTATTAACATTTTCTCCATCACTTTCCTAGGTCTGGACCAAGTTCAGCAAACTCTGTAAGGAGCCAGAGGGTAAATATTTTAGCCTCCTATGGTTTCTCTTGCATACTATCCTTTTGTTATTTTTTTTCAGCATTTTAAAAATGCAAAAATCATTCTCAGGTCACCATACAAAAATAACTTGTTGTCTGTGGTTTGCTAATTTTTGGTCTAGACAATTAGCAAAACAATAACTCAAGCCTGTTTTGTAGTGTTTACTGATTTCTGCCGTGCAAATACTCTCACCATGGTGATTTCAAGCTACCAGCGTGACATCCCTGGAGACAGAGATGGGGGGAGAAGCACCCCAGCTCGCTGTTATGTAGTATTTGGGCCATGCAGATGCAGTAGATCTAAATAACCTCAAGAGCGTGGAGAAGAGTAAATAAATGTAATAAAATAATTCAGAAGCAATACATTTTGTATTACCTTTGTTTTGTTATACAGCTTCAGTTCAGTTCAGTTCAGTTGCTCAGTCATGTCCGACTCTTTGCAACCCCATGAATCGCAGCACGCCAGGCCTCCGTGTCCATCACCAACTCTCGGAGTTCACCCAGCCTCATGTCCATCGAGTCAGTGATGGCATCCAGCCATCTCATCCTCTGTCGTCCCCTTCTCCTCCTGCCCCCAATCCCTCCCAGCATCAGAGTCTTTTCCAATGAGTCAACTCTTCGCATGAGGTGGCCAAAGTACTGGAGTTTCAGCTTTAGCATCATTCCTTCCAAAGAAATCCCAGGGCTGATCTCCTTCAGAATGGACTGGTTGGATCTCCTTGCAGTCCAAGGGACCCTCAAGAGTCTTCTCCAACACCACAGTTCAAAATCTTCAATTCTTTGACACTCAGCCTTCTTCACAGTCCAACTCTCACATCCATACATGACCACTGGAGAAACCATAGCCTTGACTAGATGGACCTCAGTCGGCAAAGTAATGTCTCTGCTTTTGAATATGCTATCTAGGTTGGTCATAACTTTTCTTCCAAGGAGTAAGCGTCTTTTATATACAGCGTAAATAATTGTAAATATGTAGAACTTAGTTTTTTAATAATGGTGGTGTTAAACAATGGGGGAGTGGGTCAAGGGACTGGCAGAGGTCTGGTGCGTCTGAGGGTGGCTGTAGTCTCTAATTAGGGTCAGAACGCAGCCTATGGATAAGGCCAGGCTCAGGCTATGACCTTTGTCATGGCTCCATCTTTGTGCAGGCTGTGTCTGGTGTTAACTTGGGGGCTTGATATATGATCTGAGAAAAGCTGACCACTTCTGCTGATGTGAACCCTGTTTCACCAGGCCTCTGTTGACAAGCCTGGGAATCAGCTCACAGACCCCAGCTAAGCAGAGGCTCAGTTAATTGTGTGTGTGTGTTCTCACTGTTCCGTGCACCTTGCGAGATCTTAGCTCCCAATCAGGGATCAAACCTGGGCCCCCAGCAGTGGAAGGGCAGAGTCTTAACCAAATGGACAGCCACGGAGTTCCCAAGGGTCAGTTACTGCAGATTTTCCCTGTCTTTTCGAAGCCTCTCCTCCGGTCATCTCCACATTCGCCACTAGAGGGTAGCAGAGACTTGACTATTGATAAAAAGGACCCTAGCCTCCTCACCCAGGAAACCGTGCTGAAGCAAGCACCAGGCTTGATCTACCAGCTGAGAGTGGGCAGTAGGTGTCCTCCTCAACTTGCATGACCACTATGGTTCGAGTCGTAGCCTTCTGGATGAAGCTCTGGAAACTGATTGACCCTGACCCCTACCTAACTCCAGCCTTGGTCCTGGCCCTGTCTGCCTGGCTAAATCACACATTCCTGGGGGCTGGGCTTCCTTCGTGGCTCAGTGGTAAAGAATCCACCTGCCAGTGCAGGAGACATGGGTTCGATCTCTGGTCCAGGAAGATCCCAGATGCTGCGGAGCGACTAATCCTGTGAGCCACAAATATTGAGCCAGTGCTCTGGAGCCTTAGAACCACAACTACTGAGCCCAGGAGCCACGATTACTGAAGCATGCCCACTACTGTGAAGCATGCCCCAGAGCCCATGCTTCACAGCAAGAGAAGCCATCGCAAAGAGAAGCACGGCACTGCAAACACAGAACAGCCCCTGCTCTCTGCAACTAGACAAAGCCTGCATGCAGCAACAAAGGCCCCGAGCAGCCCAAAATAAGTAAATAAATAAAACTGTTAAAAACAATAATGAGTGCTGAAAAGTTGATGCTTTTGAACTGTGGTGTTGGAGAAGACTCTTGAGAGTCCCTTGTGGACTGTAAAGAGATCCAACCAGTCCATCCTAAAGGAAATCAGTCCTGAATACTCATTGGAAGGACTGATGCTGAAGCTGAAACTCCAATACTTTGGCTACCTGATGTGAAGAACTGACTCACTGGAAAATATCCTGATGCTGGGAAAGATTGAAGGTGGGAGAAGGGGACGACAGAGGATGAGATGGTTGGACGGCATCACTGACTCGATGGACATGAGTTTGAGTAAGCACTGGGAGTTGGTGATGGACAGGGAAGCCTGGCGGGCTTCAGTCCATGGGATCACAAAGAGTCGGACACAACTGAGCGACTGAACTGAACTGAACTGAGTGGTTGGGAGTGGAGTTGATTGCATTTGTACCTCCAGAGTCTGTCACAGCGCCCAGCACTGACTGGGTACTTAGGAAATGATTATTGAATTAGTACTTGGAGGGTGGGTGGAGTAGTATGCGAGAAAGAGCCTGGCTTTAGAATCAGAGAGACATGATTTAAACTCTAGCCCTAGCTGTATGACCTTAAGTGACTTAGCCTCTCTGAGCCTATGATTTGCCGTTTGTAAGAGAAAATATTGGTACCTAACTTGAATGGTTGTTTGAGGATTAGGTGAAATGCCATGGGTTGGATCCCCAGTACACACTAGTTGCTTAATAAGTGGAGAAATTGTTATAATACAGTTTTGCGGAATGATGAGTAACTGGGTATGGATAAAGGAATCGATGGGAGATGGAAGATGTGATTGTCAGAAAAGGAGGCTGAAGGTCATGAAGGAGCTTGAATGCTATGTTGAAGACCTAGCGTTTTCTTCTCTCTACAATGAGGAACCTCTGAGGAGCTCCATCTACTTGGTGAGATGAAACTAAGACACAGGAAACCTCTTATTGCAGCTCTTTGGCGTCTCACTTATTGAGAATCCAGAACACATACATACACACTTAATTTGGAAATTATTTTACATTTACAGAAAATTTCAAGTCAAAAGAATACCATATGCTTTTTATCCTGAATCACCTGTTGTAAATCATCACATCTGCTTTATTATTTCCCCTCCCCCTTGTATATTATGTATTACTCCTGAACCATCTGCCAGTAAGTTGCATACATCGCAATCCTTAACCTCTAAATATTTTTAGAGCATATTTTTAAAGGAGAAGGATATCTTTTTACATAAGCATAATTGACAAACAGTTATCAACTTCTGTAAATTTATCATTAATACAATACTTATTTCAAATATTGACTGAGTTGGCAGAAAAGTGGCCCTTAAAGATGGCCATGTCCTAAATAAATTTGCACTGTTTTAAGCCACTAAATTTGTGATAATTTGTTATGGCAGCAAAGAAACTAATCTTAACACTTTCATTGATGCTGATGGTATTTCAGTTTTGTCGACTGACCCTGTAATGTCCTTTACAACATCTCTCCCTGTACTCTATGGCCACACATTGTGCTTAGTTGATCTTTTTAATTTCCTATAACTGGATCAGAACTTGGATCCGTTTCTTGGCATTTATTTGTCTTTTACGACAATGACATTTTTGAAGGTGCAGTCTGCCCATCCTTGCCTGCTCCTTTTTCAGTTGAATGTTTCTCCTTGTGGGTTTGTCTGCTGTTTCCTCGTGACTAGATTCAGGCGCTGCCCCCCATGGCTGGAGCACTGCATAAGTGATCTTGTGTCCTTCTCAGGGTAACACCAGGAGGCAGTCAATGTCCATCCTGGGTGGTGTTAATTTTTTATCCTGGGTACCACTGAGAAGTGGCCCATGTGGTGGGAAGTGGGAATTTGCATCAAGGTGGTCATCACTCTGCTGGGAACTGATGAGGAGACAAGTGATACCTAATGCTGCCCTTGAGGACTATGCAGCCTCCCAAGAAGCTCTCAGTCGAGTGGGAGGTGGAACAAGTAGACTCATTCATTCATTCCACACCACACACAGTTACTGAGTGCCTGTGTGGGCTGGAACTGGGCTACAGAGGTGAGCTGGTGCTTACCTTCATGATGCTTACAGTCAAGCAGAGAGGACCACTGGTGAAAAGACTGCTGCGTCCCCAGCATCTAGACCAGTACCTGTCACATACTACCAAGGGTTGACTGAATGAATTGCTGAACATCGGAGTAGCATCAGTCTTTTTCTAGAGGCAGTGTTTTGTTCTGCTCCCTTAACAGGTGAAGAAGTTGAGGCTCAGAGAGGGCAAACAGCCCTCAGTGGCCAATCAGGTGGCTTTGGGAGTTTTAAGTCCTGGTCTTCCTAAGCAGAGCAGGTCAGCAAGCTGGGTTTTCCTGCCAGTAGGCAGCTGGGGGCTGCTTCATCTCAGAGGGTGCCATCTCTCCCTCCTTCCTGCTGTCCTGCCTCCTCTCCCCATCCTGCTCTGGGGCCTGGGGCCCTGTGATTGGGCCTGTGGTTATTTAGTCAGTGATAATATTGGATTTACTTTCATCTCTGAATTGCATCAAATGTCGCCAGTGACATTTAGCTGACACACAAGGAGGAGGCTGGCATTTTTAGATTGTCAGCGTGTTACAGATGTAGAAGCGGATTGTGTCGGCGTCTGGTTTATTGTTAATTAGATGGAGCCTCAGTGAGCGGGTGGATAAGCCCTTCCATAGCTTGTGCTTTAAACTGACTTCAAGCCCCCTCCCAGAAATTAATGAGGCCCTGCCAGTTTCCCCACCATGATGGGGAATCTGTTTCAGAAGTTTAGGAAGCAAGTGACAAAGTGAGTTGTTCTCCATCAGTGGGCTTCTTTTATCTGCTCGGTTACGCACCGACAACTCACTGTCCTTCTTTACAACTGAGAGATAACACGGAAGGAAAACAGTGACATTTGTATAGCAGTTCATATGAGTTCAATATTTATACGTCAATAATGTTTATTGAATGCTTACTAGCTGCCTGACTCCAGGGTAATTCCTTAACCTCTCTGCCTCAGTTTTCTCATCTGTCAATTGGGATAATAATAGTTCCACTTCCTAGGGTTGTTGTGAGAAGTTAAACATTCAAAGTGTTTAGAATAGTGTCTTGCATATAGGAGGCACCACATCCCTCTCTGCTACCACTATGAGTGTTTTTCTGTTTTGTGATTTATGTGGTGGTGCTGAGGAAATGGGGGCTTCCCTGGTGGCGCTAGAGGCAAAGAACCCACCTGCCAATACAGGGCACATAAAAGAGGAGGGTTCAGTCCCTGGCTTGGGAAGATCCCCTGGAGGAGGTAGTGGCAACCCACTCCAATATTCTTGCCTGGAGAATCCCATGGACAGCGGAGCCTGGTGGGGTACAGTCCATGAGGTCACACAGAGTCGGACACGACTGAGCAACCAAGCACGCACGCTGAGGGGAAATGCAGCTGTGGGAAACGCTTCTCACATAACTTATAATCTGACGGACGAGGTGGATGAGTCTATGACCAACTCCTCAGAGTCCAGGATTGTGTTATTTCAAAATTCTTTGATTTTAGGACTTGGAAGTTCTGTGACTTCATATTTCTTAAAATAATTTTATTTATTTACTATCTTTGGCTGTGCTGGGTCTTCACTGCTGCAGGGACTTTTCTCTAGTCACGGTGAGCGGGGCCACTCTCTAGTTGTGGTGCGTGGGCTGCTCACTGTGGCGGCTTCTCTTGCTGGGGAGCGCAGGCTCTAGGGTGCACAGGCTTCAGCAGCTGTGGCGTGCGGGCTCCGTAGGTGTGGCTCTTGGGCTCTAGAGCACAGGCTCAATACTTGTGGTACATGGGCCTAGTTGCTCCATGGCACATGGGGTCCTGCCCAAACCAAGGATGGAACCCCTGTCTCTTGCACTGGCAGGTAGATTCTTTACCATGAGCCACCAGGGAGGCCCCTGATTTCCTATTTTTAAGATTCTCTAAAGTGATAGTCCTAACATTCTATGGGTCTACGATTCTCAGGTTCTGTGATTCCTAAGTGCCAGGAGTTGATCTGAAGTGACAAACACTGGCTTGTTGTTTGCCGAACTGGTTTCCCTTTCCTCCTAAGCATGCAGACTGTTTCTCTGGCCTATCCCATCATTCGGTGTGTCCTTGGGCTGAGTTCTGGCCAAAGAAGATGAGTGGAATCACACTCTGGGATTCAGACTTAAAAAATAACGGTATGAACTTCACCAGAAGCTACAAAGGTAGTGGGGGTCAGGGGAGAGGGGCATCTGGAGCCCTGTCCTCTCTACACAGAGCACCTTCCCTTTCTTCTCCATCTGGTAACTGGAGCTCCTAAGCCACCTCCCCTAGGATACCCTCCTTCACGCCCCAGAGTTAGCTGCTCCTTCCTCTATGCCTCAGTTTCCTCATCTGTGAAAGGGGGCACACTAAGGAATAATGAGATGCTGCAAATAGATGGAGAAAAAGTGGAAACAGTGACAGACTTTTATTTTCTTGGGCTCCAGAATCACTGTGGATGGTGACTGCAGCCATGAAATTAAAAGACACTTGCTCTTTGGAAGAAAAGATATGACAAACCTAGATTGCCTATTAAAAAGCAGAGACATCACTTTGTTGACAAAGCTCCATATAGTCAAGGCTATGGTTTTTCCAGTAGTCATGTACAAATGTGCGAGTTGGATCATATAGAAGGCTGAGTGCTAAAGAATTGATGCTTTTGAACTGTGGTGCTGGAGAAGACTCTTGAGAGTCCCTCGACTACAAGGAGATCAAACCCGTCAATCTGAAAGGAAATCAACCCTGAATATTCATTGGAAGGATTCATTCATTGATGCTGAAGCTGAAGATCCAATACTTTGACCTTATGCAAAGAGCTAAATCATTGGAAAAGACTCTGATGCTGGGAAAGATTGAGGGCAGGAGGAGAAGAGCAACAGAGGAGGAGATGGTGGGATGGCATCAACGAATAAATGGATATGAATTTGAGCAAACTCCAGGAGATAGTGAAGGACAGGGGAGCCTGGCGTGCTGCAGTCCATGGGGTCACAAAGAGTTGGACATGACTTAGCAACTGAACAGCAATGCAGAATGAGCTGAGACCCGAGCCTGGCTCTAGCGAGCATTCCGGTCTATCAGAGCAACCCGGCTCTTGGGTTGGGTGTTGGCATTGGTATTAGGGTGGCTCTAGGTGGTACTAGGATTCCAGTCTTCATAAAGGTGCACTGACCTTCTGGGAAAAAAGACCAAAGAAAGCTTTGCCTTCCACACACCAGTGCTAGTCAAAGAAAAGGGGACAAAGACTGTCCTGGAACTCTGGGAAGAGTGTCCAGAAGAGGCAGCAGCTGGGCTTGTCATTGTCTTCAGTGAAGGAAAGCACTTCTGAGCAGGGACCCTGAAGTGGCTTCCAACCAAGCCATCCAGCAAGCACTAATCTCAGGTTCCTAAAAAGATTGGCAAGGGTGCTTAGTAGAACCATAGAAATGAGAACTGGGACAATCTGACTTTTTAAACTGGGCCCAGACAGTTTATACTTAAGGAAGCTGAAGTTCAGAGAGGGTAAGTTACTTCCCCAGAGTTGCACAGCATTAACCAGCGGAGCTGGAGTTGGAACAGCAGTGTCCAGGTCTTTCCCTTGGTTTGGTGCAGGGCCACACGGAGGAGGGCAGCAGAAGCAGGGGTGGAGAGCTCCCAGCTGGCAGTGCTGGTGCAGGCAGCTGGAAAGCTCTGGAAGCCATGGAACAGGAATCACGAGCCTCCCCAGGGACCAAGAGAAGAAAGCTGGGGCCTCCTGGACTCCTCATCCTCTGTCTGGGGGATGGCCTTCCCCTCCAGTGAGTGTGGCCGAGGAGTCAGTGACGTTACAAGGGGCACCTGCTCCCTGTAGACTAGTGCTTGTTTGGAAGACCATGTACAATGCACACTTGCCCTATGTAAATAACAAAACAGAAAGGCAGGCTCTGTCACCGTGCCACTCTGCAGTCCCTGTGCAATTTCGCTGTCCCTTGGAGCAGGAGGCTTCCCACTGAAGGATGTTTAGGTACTAATGGATTCTACTTGAGTTGCCATCTGAACAGCAGACATCTTTGCAGCCGCATAAAATCTTCCCCAGGGAGTGGGGGGCGAGCCACGGGCTGGGTGGGGGTGGGCTTCACATGCTGTTATTTTTAGAACACTTGGCGTTANGGAGGCTTCCCACTGAAGGATGTTTAGGTACTAATGGATTCTACTTGAGTTGCCATCTGAACAGCAGACATCTTTGCAGCCGCATAAAATCTTCCCCAGGGAGTGGGGGGCGAGCCACGGGCTGGGTGGGGGTGGGCTTCACATGCTGTTATTTTTAGAACACTTGGCGTTAGAGATTTGAGGGAAGTTTTTCAGGTTGGATAGAATCTCAAAGAATAGAAAGAGGCTGAGAGAGATGGTAATTCTCTACTGGTTGAGCCTGAGATAAAAGGCTAAAATATTTATGTCATCTTCGCCTTTTAAACCTGAGTTTTATAGGGATGAAACATAGTATCTTCCATTATATACTGTCAACCTTATGGCAGCGCCTAGTCACAGTTGCTGTGATGTGCAGCAGACACTTAATTCTCTTGTTCACAGTTCGGAGTCTCACCGAATCGCTGACCCGTGTGCCTGGTACTTTCCTCAATTACCTGGGTGTTAGAGCTCCCCCAAGTGACACAGAGCTCTGAGTATATGGAAGGCCTGGTATGTTTGTTTGTTTGTTTCCCTCATGGTTGCTGTAAAGTCAGAAGACACATGGAAATTGATCTCTGATTAACGGTGAGCTCATAAATAATCTCGGGACACCGATACGTCCTGAGAACAGGGAAGGAAGTCAGAGGGAAGGCAGGCCAAACCAGGGAGGGGAGATTGTGGAGATAATGGGCGATTAAGGCCCCAGTCGCGTGACTGGAGGCCGCCCTGTGGAGAGAGGGGCACCTGTTTTCCCCAGAGGGGCACTGGGCTGTGGTCTCAGATTTGCTACTTTTGCCCACGAGGGTGGGAAAGTCAGCCATCCTGAGGTTCAGTTTTCTTACTGGGGAGCAGGTAACAGTCCCTGCTTCACAGTGATGACGTGAAATAAGGGATGTAAAGTCAGTGGATGCGCAGCAGTGCTGGTTTGTGTGTGTATCCCCTCTGGTAACAGCTGGGTTTGCTGTGTTTCTCTTTTTTCTTTCTCTCCCTGTGTGCTACTGACACAGCTGAGCAGAACGAAGACTCTGCCGGGGAGGGGCCTAGGATATTGTGACTCCCGTTTTTCTACCAAACATCTGACATTTTCGCAGTTTGGGATGTTGTAGTGGAGACTGTTTCTTATCAGAAGTAATTTCTCAGTTGTAGATTGAAACTTAAAAGATTGAGTCCTTGGTCCTTGGCGCCCAGTGGGTCCTCAGTAACTGTCTGGAGTGGAATGTTGACAATCAAGGTCCTGTCCTCCAGGGCTTCGTATCACACAGGAAACATGATGACCACCTGCCCCTGGAAGTGGCTGAGCAGATAATAAAGCACTTTGTACTTGGAGTGGTCTTGAGTTTTCTCAGTTGAGGTTCTACCCAAAATGCCAGGTATACACTGAGTAGAGAGGGACTGACTAATGGTCTGGGAAGTCAGGAAGGCTTCATAGAGGAGGTGATGTGAGCTGGATCTTGAAGTACATAGATAGGAGTTCTCCAAAAAGAGAAAGGGGTAAAGAATGTTCTGGGCACAGCAAACATGTGAAACTGAGAGGCATGAAAGGAGAGTGTCAGTCATCACCTCAGTGAAGCCTAGGAGTGTTGCCAGCGGCTCAGCAACCCCTAGGGGCGGCTGGCGCTTCAGATGGACAGAGTTAACCCCTGTTAACCCCCTCCCCCTGCGGAGAGGCAGCTGAGGGTACTGCTTATCACTCTATCAGTTAGCATTTATTGAGCACTTAGTATGTCCCTGGCACTGGAGGTGCTTTCCACATGCTAACTCCCTTCATATCTATCAAATTTATGAGGTAGCTGCTGTCTGTCTATCCCCCACCTTAGAGATGAGGAAATTGATGGCCACAGAGGCTAAATAACTTCCCAAAGGTCAGGTACCAACAGCGACAAGCATCTCTTGTCTCCCCTTTCTCTGATCCAGCGCGCTGCTTATTTGGTATCCGCCCACAGATTTGTTATACGATAGGGTCAGAGTGAGCCACGGATTTGGAAGTCGCTGTTCAGCTGGGAATGGGGCGAGCAGGGAAAAGAAATCGAATGTGATGACAAGATGGAAAATTAGAGGTGGCTAAAATTAAGTGACATTACTCACATACCACAGGCCTACTCCCACACCTGGTTGTCATCCTGTTTTCTTCCCTTTCTTCCCCTCGGGTCTTTAGTAGAGCTGGGCACGGGTCGCTGGTGATAAGAAGCCAAAGAGCATTGCAGTGTCCAGAGTGGCCTCCCTGCTGGCGCTGGTCTGGGAGGTGGGAGCTGCTCCCTGGTGCAGCGGCCGCTTTAATTTCCGCCTTCCTCCTCTGTCTCTCTTTTGAGGCTTGAGTTTAAATGATCCCTGGGTCAGGAGGATGCCCTGGAGGGCATGGCAACCCACTGCAGTGTCCCTGCCTGGAGAACCCCATGGACAGAGGAGCCTGGCAGGCGACAGTCTATAGGCCCACACAGAACTGGATGTGATGGAAGTGACTTAGCACGCACGCAGACCTGTATTCAAACCCCAGCTCCCACCACCCACCCACTGTGTGACCTGGGCAAGACTCCAACCTCTCTGGGCCTCGGCTTCCTTGAGGGCTGCTGTAAGGTTTACATGACACAAATTATATGACTAACCTGGCCCATGCAAGTTTCTTGCATTCTCTCTACTGAGTATTAACTACCTGTGTGACTTGGGGCATGTCAAACCACTTCTCCAGACCTCAAATTCTTGATAAAATGGGGTAACTAGTGGACTGCCTCTTGCGCCTACCTCACTAGGTCAGTGCAAGGATGAAATGATACAAGGAGTACTTAAAAATCCATCTATGAAAACTGCAAAGAGCTGATGGATAGGAGAAGTAATTGAGGTACTGGTTGTGTGGCTTCTGTCTGGAGTCATTGTTCTCAGTGCTGGGGTCACAGAGCCATAGGGCTAGGCTTATTATTGCTTGACTCTGTCCCTGAAAATCTTTGGGTTTAAAGGACAGCAGAATTACTCTGTGGCAAGGGAGGCTTCTGGGGGTGCTATCATGCTCTGTGTTTTGATCTGGGAGCTGGTTAGACAGGCAGTGGGCTTTGTGAAAATTCACCAAGCTGTGTAATTATGATTAGTGCACTTTCTGTATCTATTTTATATATCAACAAAATTACTTCTACTTAAAAATATTTGTGTGTGCCGATTGCATTATTTCATTATTGGAATATAATTGCTTTATAATGTTGTGTTAGTTTCTGCTGTTTGATTGTATTTTTAATGATATTNACTTCTACTTAAAAATATTTGTGTGTGCCGATTGCATTATTTCATTATTGGAATATAATTGCTTTATAATGTTGTGTTAGTTTCTGCTGTTTGATTGTATTTTTAATGATATTAATAATTGCTAAAATTTTAAGGTAGGCTAAGGGATTTGTTTAAAACAGAAAGAATTCTTATTTTTTTAGGCACATGTTGAAATATTTATGGATTAAATGAATAGAATTTGATTAAAAAAAACCCTCAACAATGACGGGACAGTGCGGGGGGAGCTGGTAGAAATGTAGATGAATCAAGACTGGCTAGGAGTTGATAACTGATGAAGCTGGAACATAGGTTCATGAATGTTTATTATATTCCCTATTTTTGTATATTAAAAAATGTCCATAATACAAATGTTTTTAAAATGTTGAGAATTTTGTATAGATCATGACCAAGTGATATTTATCCTAGGCCTGAAAGGCTGGTTCAACACTTGAAAATTAATGTTATGAGAGTGAAGTTCGCTCAGTCATGTCCGACTCTTTGCAGTCCAATAGACTACGCAGTCCATGGAATTCTCCAGGCCGGAATACTGGAGTGGGTAGCTATTCCCTTCCCCAGGGGATCTTTCCAACTCAGGGAAGGAATCCAGGTCTCCTGCATTACAGGTGGATTCTCTACCAGCTGAGCCACCAGGGAAGCTCTAATGGGCATAGATGCAAAAATTCTCAACAAAATGTTATCAAATTGAATCAATCAGAATATCAAAAGGATCATACACCATGATCAGATTTATTTCAGGAATGCAAGGATAGTTCAACATGTTCAAATCAATAAATTTCATACACCATATTAATAAAAATCATATGTTGTTCAGTCGCTAAGTAATGTTTGACTCTTTGCGATCCCATAGATTATAGCATGCCAGGGTTTCCCTGTCCTTCACTATCTTCTGGAATTTGCTCAAACTCAAGTCCATTTAGTCGTTGCTGCTATCCAACCATTTTTTCCTCTGCCACTCCCTTCTCCTTTTGCTTTCAATCTTTCCCAGCATCAGAGTCTTTTCCAATGATTTAACTCTTTGCATNATGCCAGGGTTTCCCTGTCCTTCACTATCTTCTGGAATTTGCTCAAACTCAAGTCCATTTAGTCGTTGCTGCTATCCAACCATTTTTTCCTCTGCCACTCCCTTCTCCTTTTGCTTTCAATCTTTCCCAGCATCAGAGTCTTTTCCAATGATTTAGCTCTTTGCATGAGATCAAAGTATTGGAGCTTCAGCTTCAGCATCAGTCCTTCCAATGAATACTCAGGGTTGATTTCCTTCAGGATTGACTGGTTTGATCTCCTTGCAGTCCAAGGAACTTTTAAGAGTCTTCTCCAGCAGCACAGTTTGAAAGCATCAATTCTTTGGCACTCAGCCTTTTTTTATGGTCCAACTCTCACATCTGTACATGACTACTGGAAAAACCATTACCTTTGACTAGATGGACCTTTGTCGGCAGAGATGTCTCTGCTTTGTAACAGGCTGTCTAGGTTTTTCATGGCTTTCCTTCCAAGGAGCAAGTGTCTATCAATAAGTTAGGTATAGATGGAATGTATCTCAACATAATAAAGGCCATCTATAACAAATTCAAGTTACAGTGAACATAGAGTGAAGATATCTCTTTGAGCTAGTGACTGGTATCCTTTGAATATATATCCAGAAATGGGATTGCTGGATCACACAGTGATGTTGTTGGTTAGTTTCTAAGTTGTGTCCAAATCTTTTGCAACCCCATGGACTGTAGCCCATCAGGCTCCTCAATTCGTGGGATTTCCCAGGCAAGAATACTGGAGTGGGTTGTCATTTCCTTTTCCAGGGGATCTTCTCAACCCAGGGACTGAATCTGCGTCTCCTGCATTCTTTACCACTGATCATGTGGTAGTTCTGTTGTTAATTTCTTTAGAATCTTGGTTGTTTTCCATAGTGGGTATACTGATTTACATTCCTACCAACTATGCACAAGGGTTTCCTTTTTTCCCACATGCTTGCTAACATTCGTTATTTCTTGTCTTTTTTGATAATAGCCATTCTAACATCCATGAGGTGATATCTCACTGTGGTTTTGACTTGTATTTCCCTGATGATTGGTGATGTTGAGCACCTTTTCATGTACCTGCTGGCCATTTGTACGTCTTCTTTGGAAAAATGTCTATTCATATCCTTTGCTCATTAAAAAATTGGATTATGTTTTTGTTTTTTTAGTGTTGAGTTGTATGAGTTCCTTGTGTATTTTGGATATTAGCCCTTTATCAGATACGTGGTTTGCTATGCATAAGCTTCTTAGTTTGATGTAGTCCCATTTGTTTACTTTTGCTTTTGTTGCCTTTGAATTTGGTGTCAACAACTCATTGTCAGGGAGCTTTCCCTTAATGTTTTCTTCTAGGAATTTTATGGTTTTGGGTCTTACATTCAAGTCATTGATTAATTTTGAGTTGATTTTGGGTGTGGTGTAAGATAGTGGTCCCATTTCATTCTATTGTACATGTATGTCCTGTTTTCCCAACACTGTTTGTTAGAGACTGTCCTTTCCCCATTATATATTTTTCAATCCTTTGTTGAAAGTTAATTTGACTATATTGCATGGATTTATATTATCTCATGTAATCCTCACAATAGCTTCAGATTCAATATCCCCCTTTTATAGATCAGGAAACTCAGGTTGAGTGGTGACTTACTTGAGGAAGTTGTAGAGACAAATTGAGCCCAAGTTATCAGACACAAAATGACTTTTGGGTAGTGTTTTTTGTGAAGAAAATGAAGGCCAAACCCCAGAATTTTATCTCATAAAGGATCAAACTAGAAATGGTTGTGAATGGTGCAGTCCTAATAAACAATTCTTCCTTAAGAGGGTTCTCAAGGTAGACTGCCCCTTCCACATCTTTGCCAGGGCTGGCTTTTTGGTCTGGAATGTCTTTCCTGCTTCACTGGACCCATCCATATCCTCCCGTCTCTTAGGGCCCATCTCCAGCTCCCCTGCTCAGAAGCCTTCCAGGAGGACTTGGGGCCCCAGCACACCCCGGAAACACCTTCCAGGGAGGGAAACAGATTTGCCCAGAATTTCTCAGCTGCAAAATATCACAGCCAGGAGGCTGGGCTCAAATCAAGTCCTCGTGACCCCTTCTTTCTCCCTCATGGGTGCCACCTGAGCTGCCCTGTGCCCCGTGGGCAGCTGTGCCCTGCCTTCTGCAGGCTGCAGTTCCCACCCTCTCCCTCTCTCCACAGCTCAGATTTCCTTCTGGGAAGAAAGAATTTTTTTTTTTCCCTCGCAGAGATGACTCTATTCTCGTGGCCATAGATTACTCCTGACACCTAATTACTGTATATCATTGTGCTGTAAAATGATGATTTGAGGTGTCACTGTCCCAAATTTGCGTTCATAAAATACGTGTTCTTTTTGTTTTCCTCCTCTGCATTTGTCTGGGAGAAAAGACAGGCGAATTTATTCCAACTTTTCAGAGGGACTTTCAAGCACAGGAACAGAGGAGTTTTAGAGGTAGGTGGTTTTAAAAATACCCTGCAGAGGCAGGAGGCCCCAGTCGTGCTGAGTTTGTGTGGCCGGGAGGAAACAAAGACCTTGGTGAAGATGCTGACTCCTAACCTGCATTTCTCTAACTTCGCTGGTCTGGAAAACCTCCCTCTTCTAGCCTTTCTCCTTTCCTGTCGTCCCCATCATCCCTTCCTGCCACCAGTCCCCTCTAAGAAAGCACTGGAATGTGGTGGGAAAGGTTCCCATTCTAAGGTCACCTTGATTGGAGTTCAAATCTTGCCTCTGCTGCTTTCCTGCCCCNGAAGTGAAAGTCGCTCAGTTGTGTCCACCTCTTTGTGACCCCATGGACTATACAGTCGATGGAATTCTCCGGGCAGGAATACTGGAGTGGGTAGCTGTTCCATTCTTCAGGGGATCTTCCCAACCTGGGGATCTTCCCAACTCAGGTATCGAACCCATTGCAGGCAGATGCTTTACCAGCTAAGCTACCAGGGAAGCCCATCCAGACCAACCTTCAGGTAATTCCCGGCTGTAGCAGGAGACTTGAGGCCTTCCAGGTGTGGATGGACACCGCAGCTGCCACAGGGCTGTCATCCTTACACCGGCTCACCTCTGCTCAGCAAATACCTCGGTGGAGAAGCCACTCTGTTAGAGCGCCTTCCTCAGCCCTAGCCTGAGGTACTTGTGTTCTACTCTGAGACCTCTCTGTACCGGACTTCTTTCAATCAACTCTGGGTCACTGGACAGATGGATCTGGGCTACCCTCGGGCCTGGGATCCTGACTTTGAGGGTGCCCACGTGTTCTTCAGGCCTGTTCAGTGTCTGGTTTCTGGTCTGGCAGCTTCACCAGGGCCGTGCCTCCGAGGTGCGTAGTATAGTGTCTGGCACACAGTAGGTGTTGAGTGAACAGTCATAGTAACACTGAACCAAGGCTTCCTGCCAGGTACTGTTTTGAGCACTTTACACATATCTGTTCATAAAATCTTCACAACAATCACATAATGTAGGTACTATTTTCATCCTGGTATGATGATTAAGAGCAGTAATCCTGGAGCTAGACTACCCAGATTTCTGTCCTGACTCTACCACTTATTTCCTGTGTGACCTTGGTTAAGTTACTTAACCTTTCTTTCTCTCTGTGTGTGAGTGTGTGCTCAGTCATGTCCGACTCTTTGTAACCCCGTGGACTGTAGCTCGCCAGGCTCCTCTGTGGAATTTTCCAGGCAAGAATATCTTCCCCACTCAGGGATCAAACCCACGTCTCTTGCATCTCCTACATTGGCAGGTGGATTCTTCACCACTGAGCCTCCTGGGAAGCCCTTTCTGTGCCTTACTGTTAAATGGGGATAATAACTGTACCTACATCACAATCCCTAGAGAAGAAAATGGCAATCCACTCCAGTACTCTTGCCTGGAAAATCTCAGGGACAGAGGAGCCTGGCGGGCGGCAGTCCGCAGGGTTGCAAAGAGTTCCACCTGACTTAGGGGCTGAGCACACATCACAACAGAGTTGCAATGTAGTTAGATGAGCTCACATACATAAAGCGGTATGTATTAGGCATTATCCTCACTTCCTGGTGGCAAAAATTGAGACACAGAGAGTTTTGTTAACTTTTCCGAGGTCACACAGCTGAGAAGAACAAAGTTATGACTCAAACTCAGTTGCTGGGGCTCTAGAGTCAAGGCTCTTAACCACCTCACTGTGCTGCTCTTACGGAAACCCGGAAACCCGGCTCCCTCCTGGGAACACTGTGAAGTCTCCCTCGTCTAAAACGTGCAACTGGAAAGGTGTGTTTAAGCATCTTATGCCGTCTGCGCCCTGCGGTGTGTCTGAGCCCGTGTGCTCAGTGTGAGCGCCGTGCGAGTGCCCGCTGATGCTCACGCGGGGAGGGAGGGGTACCCCCCAACTCTGGGTGGGCGCGGTCAGTCGGGCTCGCCTCGCCGCCAGCCTCCAGAGCAGCGACTCTTCCCGTGGCCAACAGGGGTCAGCCGCAGCCGCTGTTAGCGTCTCTCGAGCGATGAGCGGCTGCCAGAGCGGAACACAGCCCGGCTGGGTGCGGGAAGAACCCTTGGAGGTCATGCGCCCTCCAAGGCCTCCCGGGAGGAGGAGGTCCCGCCCAAGGTCATCCAGGGGTGCGTGTTAACAGTGCGGGAACCCAACGCCCTTCGTCCTTGGCTCTTCCCCAAAGCCCAAGAGGCCAGTTTGAAAGGGCTTTAGAAACCGGGAGGTTTGGATCTCTGGAAGGTTCCACCGGAGGTGTTGGTCCTAGTCCCAGTTGTACCATGGACGTGTTGTGTGACCTTGGGTAGGTCGTCACCCTCTCTAGTCCTAAGAGTCCGTCCAAGGAGGGTCCCGGGGGCCGACGCGTCTTGTGATTCTAGAGAGGGTCTCTCCGTCAATACCTCATCCTCTGGCCCTGAATGGTCCAGAGTCGGCCCTGCCGGGGTCGGAGCCTGCGGGTGACAGCCACGCGCGCCGGGGACCCCTCCGGTTATCCGCAGCTCAGCGCGGGGCCGGTTGGGAGCGGAGCGCCCGGCGTCCGGCAGGGGGCGCTGCCGCACTGCGCGCGGTTCCCCGCGCGTCCTTCCAAGGACAGCGTGGACGCGGCGGGCGGCGCAGGGGCAGTGGCTGGCTGAGCCCGGCCGCGCCCACACTCCTGCTGTTGTAGTGCCCAGACACTGTCTGGGGCGTCGGGACTGGGGGTGAGCCATCCGGCGCACCCGCTGGTCCTCAGCAGGTTTCTGGAGCTCGGTGTGTGGGTGGGGGAAGGGGGCAAGGAACAAACTCTGGGAGGTCTGGCCTCATTCGCTCTTTGACCTTGAAAGATCACCGCCCTTGTCTGAGCCTCGGTTTCCTGCCTCGCAAGGGAGTTTCTAAGAAGCGGATGAGATACTGCATGTGAAAATGCTTTAGGAAATCTGAGGCCCAGGCCAGATGCTCTTACTGAAAAAATAGCTCTACCTGCTTACCCAATCCACCTGCCAGTTCTGCCCGCGGGTAGTAATCGTTTGAGCCCTTTTAACTTGTTTTCTAATGTTTACTTATATATTTTGAACTAATATGCTTATACTGCTGCTTCTCAATTTACCAGTTTCAGACATTGCCTGTTGTCTGCCCGATGGAATAAATAATTACCTGTGTTCCAACCCCATTCCCCTGCCCAGTATATCTGGAACACAAATTTAGGTAACTCAGTGATCAGACTTCCTATTAAGAAAATGTGGCTCTTCATTTCCCCAAATGCTGTATCAGAATTGCCTTACACCTCTCAACCCATATTTCCGCCACAAAACCTCTGTCATGTTCCACATTCTGACTTGGGCCTCCTTCTCCCAGAGATGTTCCCTCCCAAACTGCACTGGCCAGCTGTCTGCTGGGGCTCTTCCCCAAAGCGTTCTTCCCATGTTCCTGTTTCTTGGTCCTCTGTCTGGCTCTGTTTGTTTCTCCCTTCTTTGGGAAACTCCAGTTGCCTCTTAAGAAATTGGGCAGGGGTGGGAAATTTTCATGTATGTGGACTTAATCTATATTCTACTCTTGATTGATAATTCAGCTAAGCATAGAATTTTGGGTTGGAAGTTATTCTCCTTCAGAAACTCTACACTCTGCTCCATTGTCTTCTGCACCTGGATTTACTGTTCAGAATCTTTGTGCTTTCTGATTCCTTATTTCATATGTAACTTCTCTCTCTTCTTCTCCCTCTGTCTTTTTTAGGGTTTTCTGTTTATTCTTGGAATTTTGGAATTTCAGAATGCATGTGACGTATTTGTGACTCTGTCATTCATTGTGCTAGTCCTTGGGTGGCCCTTTTCAATCTAGAGACTCATGTCCTTCAGTTCCATGGAGACAAAACACTTTTTTCTTTAATAATTTCCTTCTTCCTCTTTCCTCTCTGAAGCTCCTATGAGTTGGATCCTGGACTTGATCTTCCTTGCCTCTTTTCTCCTATTTCCTTTGTCCTTCTCTCTCTGTTCTGCTCTCTAGATTATTTCCTTAAATTTATATCCTAATCATTCTATTGAATTTTTAAACTTCAGCTATTATATTTTTAATTTCTAAGAGTTCTTATTTGTTCCCTGTTCTCTCCCAAATAAAACAATTGATATAGCTGCTTTATTTATCTCTCAGAATATTACTTAGTGATTTTCTTCTCCTGTTCCCTGGCTTATCTCTGTCTCCTCTGGTTGACCTGTTTTGTTTGTTTGATTTATTGTGGTCTCTCTTAGACTCTGTGTCCCTCCCCATGTTGGAGATTTCGCTGATATTTAGTGATCTTAGGTTTCTGTACACNCTGTTCTCTCCCAAATAAAACAATTGATATAGCTGCTTTATTTATCTCTCAGAATATTACTTAGTGATTTTCTTCTCCTGTTCCCTGGCTTATCTCTGTCTCCTCTGGTTGACCTGTTTTGTTTGTTTGATTTATTGTGGTCTCTCTTAGACTCTGTGTCCCTCCCCATGTTGGAGATTTCGCTGATATTTAGTGATCTTAGATTTCTGTACACAGAAGTTGACTGACATTTGATGTCCTGTGAAGGCAGTTGTACCAGTTTCCCTTTAGGTGGATCAGATAGGGTCTGGCCTTTTGGTTGGGAGACAGATAAATATCAACAAGGAGAGTCCTTTTCTCTGGGACCACTCTGTAAGGCAGGATGGATGTGGTTAAAAGCATGGATTCTGGAGCCAGAATACCTAGATTTGAATCCCATCTCTGCCACTTACTAGCTGTATGACTTTGGACAAGTCATTTAATCTCCCCGTGCCTCAGTTTTCTATCTGTAAATTAGACCTAATAAGAATATTACCCCATGGGTTGTTGGGTTTGTAAAGCTATTATCCTGGTACATAGTGATGGGTCTTGTGGTCAATGCTTGCAGCCTTATTCTATACAGAGTAGAGAAGAGGGCTGTGGGGTCTGACCGCTCCCCGGGCAGATTCTCAGTTAATCCTCCTGTTTTCTGCCCTTTCTGG
Organism: Neotragus moschatus; assembly: GCA_006410615.1. Taxonomy (NCBI): domain Eukaryota; kingdom Metazoa; phylum Chordata; class Mammalia; order Artiodactyla; family Bovidae; genus Neotragus; species Neotragus moschatus. The sequence goes on along the minus strand of SJYA01000434.1, from coordinate 6,977 downwards.
CCTCAAAATCTCATCTTCTGTTCCATGCCCCCTTCCCAGCTCAGCAGAGCCATTGACTTTCTTCTCAGTGGCACACCTTCTGCAGGTCTTATCTGATTCAGTAGAAACTAGTACAAGTTTAGTTCATCAAAAATTGTTCCATGCAAGAAATCATTGACAAATAAAACACATTGTAAACATTTAATGTTAACACAAAACATACAAGTGCCTATTCCTTTTTCTTTGAGTATGGGTCTATTCATGGGAATTCTGTAAGGTCTTTCTTGCACAAATTCCAGTGTTTAAAGCATTGTCTACCAGATCTTGGTTTACTTCTTTATAGTACAGCTAAACTTACAGGAACTTATGGAACAATCTGAACACAGATTCCTTCTAGATTTATATAATTTCCTTCCAATCTGTTACAATTGCTTGTCTGTAACTCATCTGAACATGTTTTTAAATAGCAATCTGCCTTCACTGAGTTTTTCAAGGCTTTCAACTTAATTTCATAAAATAACTCCCTTTCACTATCATATTTTATTGGCTTATTAATATTAAATTGACTCACATAATTACAAGAGCAAGTATAGCTGGCATAAACAGGTTTGGGAATAAACAATTGTTTCTGGGAAACACAGACGAATTAACTGCAAGAGATATTATATGGGCATTCTGAGGAACATTCTACCAGACAGGGGTATTCAGCCCCCAAAGTATGTAGAGAGAAGGCAAGTGTGGCTATTCCGAGAGCACTCATTCAGCGGTGGTAGAGTGTGAGAGCTTAGGTCCCATCACTCTGCAACATAAGTACCCCTCACTCCTCTGGCCCCTTTCAATCTTACAGAAATTCGTTGAACTTTCTCATCCATTATGACTCCTCTTCTTTGCTTCCTGTCCTCTGGGTTTATATTTTCTCTTTTCCTTATTGTCATTTTAGGGGAGGAGGTGCAGAGAGAGAGACAAGATAAGCATTAAAGTTCAGCTGCCATTTTTATCCAGACAGTTTCTCTTATTTAAGACTCCCAGCGTCCAGTGAGTGGAAGAGACTGTTATTATCTCCACAGAGGTCACACAGCTGTAAGCGACAGAAGCAAGTTTCAAGCTCAGGTCTGTCAGAGGCAGTAGTGGATACTGTGGTGTTTTGCCTGGATCCCTTCCCCAGGGTCGATGCACCATCCTCCAACTGCTGGGAATGTTGGTTGCTGGTGGCTCACTGAAAGTTGTCCTTGGCTGTAGGAATTGCCTCACCCTGCATGCGCTTCATCTCAGGGGATCACTGTGGCTAGGAAGGGGCCTTATGCCCATGTGGAAGTATAAGAGCCCAGCCCTCTTCCCTAATTTGGGATGCTTCTTACGGGCCATCCCAGATCCAGGGCTCTCTGTGGGATCTGCTGAGATACCAGTTGCAGTTCACTGTGGATCAGCTTGTGTCTCTGCCCACTTACAGGGGTAATTCCAGAGAGGACTCCCCAGGAAGCCTTCTGTACACAACTCCTCACTTGAGAGTCTGTTTGTAGGAAACCCAATGTAAGGCAGAGGCCACGGTCCGTAATTTTTGCTGCCTCGTCTGGTAATGGAGATCCTGAACTCCCAGGCTGTGTTTGGGCAGGATTCATCAGCAGGGTGAGGAAAGCTGGGCTGAGGGTGGTTGTTGCAGAGCTCAGGACCAGTGGGGTGGTGGCTGACATCCTTGCAGGATGGGCAGGGGTGCAATATTCTTTGGTGTGGGTTGGAGGACGGGCTTCCAGGTGATACTAGTGGTAAAAAAAAAAAAAAAATCTGCCTGCCAGTGCAGGAGATATAAGAGACACAGATTCGATCCCTGGGTCAGGAAGATCCCCTGGGGGAGGGCACGCAACCCACTCCAGTATCTTTGCCTGGAGAATCCCCATAGACAGAGGACCTGGGGGCTACAGTCCATAAGGTTGCACAGTGTTGGACACGACAGAAACTACTTAGCACACATGCACAGTTGGAGGGCAGGGCTGTGTGAAGAGCGTGTGGTGGGTGATGAGCTGAGCAGGCGGATGCTAAGGAGGGATTTACAGTCATAAGAGGGTTTTACATAAGGAATGACACGATCTGATCTGTGACTGAGCGAGATGAACTTGACTGTAAGATGGATGGGAAGGGGCCGGTGGGGACAGGGAGGGCTATGAAGAGGCAGCTACAGTGGTCCAGGAGAGAGAGAGAGGCCTGGTTCAGGGCAGTGAGGAGGCAGCGATGGTCTCAGTGACGGACTGCTCCCCACCCAGACCCCAGCCTCTACTACCCTGCTCTTTTACTGTACTTCTAGATGTGGCGCATAATCACCTTTCTTGTTATGGTTATTGTTCATCTCCCTCCACTACAATGTAAGTTCCTCAAAGGCAGGGATTTTTCTGATTCGTTTATTGACATGTTGTCAACCATAAAAGAATATCTGGCACACAGCAGGTGCTCAGTAAACAACAATGGGTGGAGGAGGGATGAGTGGATCATTGTGAGGTGTGAGGGGCTGGGACATGGCATAAAGATGAGTCCTTTGGCTTCTGCCTGGGTGCATGGGTGGATGGTGGGGGCTCTGTGATATGAGGTTTAGGGAGAGGCTCCATCTTGCAGGAACTGAGGGGGCAGACATGGGAGGNGGAGGAGGGATGAGTGGATCATTGTGAGGTGTGAGGGGCTGGGACATGGCATAAAGATGAGTCCTTTGGCTTCTGCCTGGGTGCATGGGTGGATGGTGGGGGCTCTGTGATATGAGGTTTAGGGAGAGGCTCCATCTTGCAGGAACTGAGGGGGCAGACATGGGAGGTGGGAGGAGTCCCACTGCTGATGTCCAGCAGAACTCAGTCCTTTGTAAACTTGAGTTTTTCAGTGTTGCAAGGAGTGATGAGCTGTCTGTGGGATGACCAGCAGGCTTGGCATGAAAAAGGTCCTCCATTTGTAGTTTAAAATGCTACTTACCTTTTGCCTCCTTGTCCCAGTCCCTCTTAGCTGAGAACCCTGATCCCTGAGTTCTGCTGGTGTCTCTGCTGGGGATAAGCTCTGTGCTCACCAAGCCTCAGTTTCCCTGGCAAGTGAGGTGAAGTCATTTCTCTGAGAAGTGCTCCTGGCCCCCACCCTGTCAAGGTCTCCTCCCTTCTCTCATGGTTTCCAAGGTACCGAATGCTGCATCATGTCTGGTCACCATGGGACTGGGAAGCAGCTTGTCACAGATACAGAACTGAGTTATGGACTGGAAACACAGGGCAGAACAAACAGTTGCTCTCCCAGATAGGCAGTGTAGAGGACTGAGCTCTCCCTGGTTGTGTTGGAACTTGTTGGCTAGGTTTTGGAGGGTTTTTTTTTTTTTTTTAATGATTTTTCCAATATGCACTGATTCTGCCTGGATGCTTAAATGAGGGAGTTTGGCATCTTGGAGTCAATGTGTGCAAAGCCCTATTTATCACTGCTCCTCCCAAGCTGCTTTTCTCGCTCTCTCTGTGTCTCTCTCTCAATTGCATCGCTGTCCTCCCCTCTGCACGATTGTAACCCTCTCCAGCTTCTGTATTCTCTTTCTTTTGTTGTTGCTATTGCTTGGAAATATATTTGTTTTGCCTGTGCTCTTTACAAAAAGATTTATTATGGCAAGTCCAAGCTCATACAAAAGTAGAGGGAGTAATGAACCCCTGTGTACCTGTCACCCAGCTTCATAGCCATCAACCCATAGGCTGCCTTGTTTTATCTACTCCTGCCCACCTCACCCTTCTGTGCCCCCAGATTATTATTGTTTAAACAATTTATTTATTTATTATTTTTGTTGAGCTCAGTCTTCATCACAGCACGTGGGCCCTCTCCAGTTGCAGCAGGTGGGGCTACCCTGCTGTGGTATACAGGCCTCTCCTTGCAGAGGCCTCTCTTGTGGAGGACAGGCTCTAGGTGCATGGGCTTCAGTAGTGGCAGCATGTGGGCTCAGCAGTTGTGGCTCACGGGCTCTAGAGTGTGGGGTCAGTATTTGTGGAGCATGGGCTTAGTTGCTCTGAGGCATTGTGGCATGCTCCATGGGATCTTCCTGGACCAGGGATCGAACCCGTGTCCCCTGTAGTAGCAGGAGGATTCCCATCCACTGTACCACCAGGGAAGTCCCCATAGATTACTTATATATGTGTGTGTGCATATATACATATATAAAATAACTTTCGGATGGCATCACTGACTTGATGGACATGAGTTTGAGCAAGCTCCAAGAGTTGGTGCTGGACAGGGAGGCCTAGCGCACTGCAGTTCATGGGGTCATAAAAAGTCAGACATGAGTGAGCAACTGAACTGAACTGAACTGACCTTTCCAGTCAGTCAATTCTCGAATACATAGTTTTTTTTTTTAAATTAGTATGTGAAATATCTTTTCAAATGAACAATAAAAACATTTATTTAATGAATATTGTAAATGAATGGGAAAAATAGCATTTATTAGATACCTGTCTATAAGTAGGTACTCTTAAGCATTATGCATGTGAGTTAATTTGATACTTTAAAAATTGTTGTGAAATATGTGCCATTATTATTCCCATTCAGCAAATGGAAAAAAGGATGAACTAAGTATCAGAGATGAAGGGTCATACAATAGATGGAGTTGCCTTAAAATCAGTCTGTCTGAATCCCCTAGACTATTTTTAAAGCAAAGCCTAGCTTAGACAAAATATCATCAGGCCTATAAATATAAGAATACATTAAAATACATAGCTATAAACATAAACTAGTCACAAAAAGACAAACACAATATGAATCCACTTATAGGAGGTACTTAGAGTAGTCAGAATCGTAGAGACAGAAAGTAGAATGGTGGTTGCCAGGGGCTGGAGGGAGGGGAGAATGAGGAGGTAGTGTTTGATGAGTACAGAATTTAGTTTTACAAGATGAAGAGAGTTGTGGAGATGGATGGTGGCGGATGGTAGCACACTATTAGGAATATATTTAATTCCACTGAACTATTAAAAATAGTTAAGATGGTGAATTTTATATTCTGTATATTTTACCACAATAAAAATTGGAAAAATACATAACTATAATATCATTAGGGGCTTCCCTGGTGGCTTGGATGGTAAAAAATCTGCCTGCCGTGCAGAAGACCTGGATTCGACCCCTGAGTCAGGAAGATCCCCTGGAGAAGGAAATGGCAACCCACTTCAGTATTCTTGCTTGGAGAATCCCATGGANTAACTATAATATCATTAGGGGCTTCCCTGGTGGCTTGGATGGTAAAAAATCTGCCTGCCGTGCAGAAGACCTGGATTCGACCCCTGAGTCAGGAAGATCCCCTGGAGAAGGAAATGGCAACCCACTTCAGTATTCTTGCTTGGAGAATCCCATGGACAGAGGAACCTGGTGATCTATAGCCCATGGGGTCACAAAGAACTGGGCATGACTGAGCAACTAAGTGTGCATGATATCATTACCATACCTAAAAATAAAGAATTCATTAATGTCATCAAATATGCAGTTAGTGTTCAAATTTCCTGAGTTAATTCATAATTTTGTTTCTTTAAAATTTTATGTGATTCAGAATCCAAGTAAGTTCTATATATTGCAATTGGGTTATAGTGTCTTTTAAGTCTTTTTTCTCTGTAGGTTACTCTTCCTATTTTCCCCTAGCTCTGTATTTGTTGAGGAAACTTGGTTGTTTATCCTGTTTGCCACATCTGGACTTTGCTGCTTGTATCCCATGGTGTCCTTTGATATGGTCATTTGTCCCCTGTATTTGCTGTATATTAGGAGTTAAATCTAGAGGCATCATCAGATTTGAATTCTGAGCAACAATACTTCAGAGGTGGGGTGAACATTTACCATGGGCACAAAATTGTCTAATCATCACATCTCTTTTTGTTGTTAGCAGCCATCGATCCATTACTTCTTCAGCCTTTGCACAATAATGATAGTCTGTCATTCAGATAATTTTTGAAGCTCTCATTGGTTTTATTCAACAGTTCTTGAGTTGGGCAGGATCTTATCTAGCAGAGAGAAAGGAGCTCTAAGAACCTATACAAAATAAAAGAACTTTACAGGCAGAAGGGAATGAACTGGTTGTGAAAGGTCACCTTCCTTTAGGGGTTGACAGGGGTCTATCAGGCAGGTTGACTTACTAGTTCTGACTAGGTAGTTCCTGACTGATTGGTTTAAGATTTCATTCTTGGGAGAGGCTGAAACTGTAATTAAGTTGTAATTAAGTCTTGGTTTGATGACATGTGGCTTATCATAAGTGACTCCATTTTGGGTTGTTGTCAACTGAGAGGAGAGCCTAATGGAGATCTGATCAAAATTTAGGGGCTTAGCATCACTCCTTGTTACTGTCCTGAAGTTCTTACAGTTTTTTCCTAGTTTTGTATGAGGTTCACAGGTTATGATGTCTTTTTGCAGAATCTATGTGGTATTTACAGTTCATAATTTCAAATTCATGAGCATGCTAAGTTGTCTCTGTCGTGTCCAACTCTTCATGACCCCATAGACTGAGGCTTCCAGGCTCCTCTGTCCTTGGGATTTTCCAGGCAAGAATACTGGCGTGGGCTGCCATTTCCTCCTCCAGGGCATCTTCCGGACCCAAGGACTGAACCCACATCTGTCTCTTGCTAGGTGGGTTCTTTACCACTAGTGCCACATGGGAAACCCATTTTTGGTCATTTTCTTCATTCCTTTTCTGATGTTCCAGTCCTAGGAAGATAATTTACTTGGAAGCTAGTGGCTGCAAACATGCATTTAAAGGGTTTGAGAGAATGCAGTGCATTAGGGAGACCATTATGATTATTATAAACAAGATAATTCCTAATATGCGGAGTGCATGTCAGACCTTTGGTCCCAAAGCCCAAATATCAATGCCAAATAAATCAAAGAAAGGTCTCGTTGATTTCTTAGCCAAGTGACTTGTTCAGTGATCTTAAGCAGGTGAACTTCAACTTCCCCACAAGTGTTAATCCAACGGCAGCAAGTAGTATTGGCCACAGCAGACACCTCCTTGCTTAGCTGAAAGATTAATCAAGGAC
>SJYA01000433.1:298479-324873 GCA_006410615.1 Neotragus moschatus | reverse complement strand
GGAATGATGCTAAAGCTGAAACTCCAGTACTTTGGCCACCTGATGCGAAGAGCTGACTCATTTGAAAAGGCCCTGATGCTGGGAGGGATTGGGGGCAGGAGGAGAAGGGGACGACAGAGCATGAGGTGGTTGGATGACATCACCAACTCAATGGACATGAGTATGGGTAGACTCTGGGAGTTGATAATGGACAGGGAGGCCTGGCATGTGGCACTTCATGGGGTCATGAAGAGTCAGACATGACTGAGTGACTGAATTGAACTGAATGGTCCAATTCTCACTTTGGCACATGACTATTGGAAAAACCATAGCTTTAACTATTCTGACCCTTTTTAGCAAAATAATTCCTCTGATTTTTAAAATTCGAAGTTGTCCAAGCTTTCCTTCCAAGGAGCAAGCATCTTATAATTTCATGGCTGCAGTATCACCTGCTGTGATTTTGGAACCCCCCCGCAANTGGTCCAATTCTCACTTTGGCACATGACTATTGGAAAAACCATAGCTTTAACTATTCTGACCCTTTTTAGCAAAATAATTCCTCTGATTTTTAAAATTCGAAGTTGTCCAAGCTTTCCTTCCAAGGAGCAAGCATCTTATAATTTCATGGCTGCAGTATCACCTGCTGTGATTTTGGAACCCCCCCGCAAAAAGTCTGACACTGTTTCCACTATTTCCCCATCTATTTGCCATGAAGTGATGGGACCAGATGCCATGATCTTACTTTTCTGAATGTTGAGTTTTAGGCCAGCTTTTTCACTCTTTCCTTTTACCTTCATCAAGAGGCTCTTTAGTTCTTCACTTTCTGCCATCAGGATGGTGTCATCTGCGTATCTGAGGTTATTGATATTTCTCCCAGCAATCTTGATTCCAGCTTGTGCTTCATCCAGCCTGTCATTTCTCATGATATACTCTGTATATAAGTTAAATAAGCAGTGTGACAATATACAGCCTTGACATACTCCTTTTCCTATTTGGAACCTGTCCATTGTTCCATATCCGACTCTAACTGTTGCTTCTTGACCTGCATACAGGTTTCATAGGAGATAGTTAAGGTGATCTGGTAGTCCCGTCTCTTTAGTCTTCCCAAATGTATATCCCCAGCCTAGACTTTTCCTTAGGCTATAGATACTGTTAAATACAGTTTCCTACTTGATGATTTTACTCCAAAGTCTAATTGATACCTCAAATTTAATACTGCAAGGCCAGCTTCCTAGTCACCCCCTATCCTGCTTGTCCTTTCACAGTCTTCTGTACCTCATATATAAAGGTTATTCAGTCCTTTAAGTTGCTTATGTCTGAAGCCTTGGGTCACCCCCGACTCTTCTCTTTCTTTCATTTCCCATAACATGTGTGTTGTGTGTTTACAACATACCTAGAATCAAATCACTTCTCTCCACCTTCATCACTACCACCTTGGTCCAAGGGCATTAGTTCTCACACACATTACTGTAGTAACCTCCTAACAGTTCTTCCTGTTACCATACCTTGTGGCCCTCTCTATTCTCAATACAGCAGCCAAAGTGATCCTGTGAAATATTAAGTTCAATCATGTCATTCTTTGCTCAAAAGCCTCCATTGGCTTCCCATTACACTCAGTGAAAAAGTTAAAATTTTACAGCAGCCAAAAGTGCACTACACAATCTGCCTTCACACACACACACACACAAAACCCACCACCAACCCTTCACTCTGATCTGAAATCTTACTGAGAGCTGTAAAACCCATTTCCCTGACTGCTGACCACAGAAATAAATCCACACATAAACAATCAACTAAAATGTGACAAAGGATTCAAGAAAACTCAATCAGGAAGAAACAATCTCTTCAATAAATGGTGTTGGGACAAATGAATAGTTACAGGCAAAAGATTGAAAGTGGATTCCTGTTTTTCAACTATAAGAAATTTACTTCAAATGGATTAAAGGTTTAAATTAAAGATTTAGAATAACAAAATTCCTAGAAGAATACATCAGGAAAACTCCTTGACAGTGATCTTAGCTATGATTTTTTGGCTGGGACAACAAAAACATAAGCAACAAAAATAAAAATCAACAAGTAGGACTATGTCAAGCTAAAAAGCTTCTGCACAGCAAAAGAAACAATAAAAAATTGAAAAGACATCCTACAGAATGGGAGGAAATATTTGTAAATCATATATCTGATAAGGAATTAATATCCAAAAGACATAAAAACTTTTACAATTCAGTATTAAAAAATAATATTTGAATTTAAAAATAAGTAAAGGACCTAAATAGACATTATTCCTTTCCAAAAAAGACATACAGATGGCCAAGAGGTGCAAGAAAAAATGCTCCGTATTACTCATAATCAGGGGAATGAAAATGAAAACCACAATGAGATATCACCTTATACCTGTTAGAATGGTTATTATCAAAAAGACTAAAGTGTTGGCAAAGATGTGGAGTAAAGGAAATTTTAGTGCACTACTCCTTGGAGGGAAAGTTTTGACCAACCTAGATAGCATATTCAAAAACAGAGACATTGCTTTGTCAACAAAGATTCGTCTAGTCAAGGCTATGGTTTTTCCAGTGGTCATGTATGGATGTGAGAGTTGGACTGTGAAGAAAGCTGAGTGCCAAAGAATTGATGCTTTTGAACTGTGGTGTAGGAGAAGACTCTTGAGAGTCCCTTTGACTGCAAGGAGATCCAACCAGTCCATTCGAAAGGAGATCAATCCTGGGTGTTCTTTGGAAGGAATGATGCTAAAGCTGAAACTCCAGTACTTTGGCCACCTCATACAAAGAGTTGACTAATTGGAAAAGACTGATGCTGGGAGGAATTGGGGGCAGGAGGAGAAGGGGATGACAGAGGATGAGATGGCTGGATGGCATCACCGACTTGATGGACATGAGTTTGAGTGAACTCCAGGAGTTGGTGATGGACAGGGAGGCCTGGCATCCTGCAATTTATGGGGTCACAAAGAGTCGGACATGACTGAGTGACTGAACTGAACTGAACTTATTGATGGGGATGCAAGCTGGTGCACTCACTGTGAAAGACAGTATGGAGGTTCCTCCCAAAATTAAATCTAGAACTTCCATACAATCCAGCAAGCCCACTTCTGGATATATTTCCAAAGGAAATGAAATCAGAATTTTGCAGAGATTTCAATTCTCATATCCATTGCAGCATTACTCACAATAGCCAATACATGGAAACATCCAAAGTGGCCAATAACAGATGAATGGATAATGAATGTGCTATATGTATAATATTATTCAGAAGGAAATCTCCATAAGCAGCAGCATAGATAAAACATAAGGCATTAAGTTAAGTGAAAGAAGTCAGATGAGAAAGGCAAATGCTATGTGATCTCATTTATATGTGAAATCTGAAAAAGCAAAACTTACAGAAAGAGAGTAGATTGATTTGCCAGGGTCCAAGGGCAGGGAAAATGGGTGAACGTGGTCCCAGGGTACAAACTTCCTATTATAAGATGAATATGTTATGGGATCTAATTTGCATAAATGTAAATATAGCTAACAATACTCTAGTAAATATTTGAAAGTTGTCAAGAGAGTAGATCTTAAATGCTGCCACAAACACACACACACAAAGATAATATTGTAAGAGGATGGATATACTAACTAGCCTTATGTGGTAACATTTTGAAATTGGAAAAGACCCTGGGGCTGGGAAAGGTTGAGGGCAGGAGGAGAAGCAGGTGACAGAAGATGAGATGGTTGGATGGCATCACTGACTCATAGACATGAGTTTGAACAAACTCTGGGACATAGTGAAGGTCCAGGAAACCTGGCATGCTGCAGTCCATCGTGTTGCAAAGAGTTGGATACAACTTAGTTATTGAAAAACAACAATAATATGCATCAAATCATCGCCTTAAACTTACACATGTTATATGTCAATTATATCTCAATAAAGCTGGGAAAAAAGTAAAGACTAAAAATGTTGGCAAGCTATTTATTTAATTACTTGAGTTTCTTGCTTAATATAGTAAAAACAATAATTATGTTTTAGCTAAGAATGTTATCTATTAACATCTTTGAGTCTGATTTATAAATTTCCTTGAAATGGATATTTTTCCTCCACATTTTGCTACTAATTCATTGTTATCAGATGCAATGAATGATGACACATTTTATTTCATTTAGGGAATATTTTCAGCATTTCTAGCTTAAAAACTCAACATTCAGAAAACTAAGATCATGGCATCCATTCCCAGCACTTGCCATGAAGTATATCCTAGACAGTATATTAAAAAGCAGAGACATTACTTGCCAACAAAGGTCTGTCTGGTCAAACTACGGTTTTTCCAGTAGTCATGTATGGATGTGAGAGTTTGACTATAAAGAAAGCTGAGCGCCGAAGAATTGATGCTTTTGAACTGCGGTGTTGAAGAAGACTCTTGAGGGTCCCTTGAACTGCAAGGAGATCCAACCAGCCCATCCTAAAGGAAATCAGTCCTGAATATTCATTGGAAGGACTGATGCTGAAACTGAAACTCCAACACTTCGGCCACCTGATGCGAAGAACTGGTTCACTGGGAAAGACCCTGATGCTGGGAAAGATTGAAGGTGGGAGGAGAAGGGGACGACAGAGGATAAGATGGTTGGATGGCATCACCAACTTGATGGACATGAGTTTGAGTAAACTCTGAGAGTTGATAATGGATAAGGAGGCCTGGCATGCTACAGTCCATGGGGCCGCAAAGAGTCAGACGTGAGTGAGCGACTGAACTGAACTGAAGGGTAAAAATACTTAAGATGCTTAAAATATTAACCATAGATGTTATATTTAGCCTTCACTTAAAGATATTTTAAGTCACATTAAGAAAAGGTCTACATTTCTAACCTTAATATTCCATTTTCTCACCATATTCTCTTATCCTTGCCTTCCTTCTCCAATCCTTTCTCACTCAGCCTCTTAGCCTTTCATTGTATTGTAACATTCTAGATCATTCCTCTGTGATATTTCTAAATATTTGGAAAAGCAGTCTCATGCACATAGTCTTCAAGCCCTTTTTGGATGCCTAAGAATGGCCCTTAAACCTGGGACATTTTCTTATCAAAAGATAAAGTGTGCTCACAGACTGTGCTGGGGCTATCACCATGTGGAAACAACTCATGTTTCACACCCAATGTGTAATATCCCTTTGATCTACTTAAGTGTGTATGTCATATGATACCTGACCAGTCACCCTGCTATGTCTGTTCCCTGACGGAAAGGGATGGGTTCCTTCTGTTGCCTTGTGAGATGGGCGTGTGTAGGACAGATGCCCTGTGTTGGCTTCTGGGAGTGACCCAGTAGCTATGGGGAACGCTTGTGCACTCCTGAAGTTGATCTTGCTCTGTTTCTTCTTCTCTGTGTGAGTAAAGCATCCTTCCATCCATTTCTTGACTGTGTTGTGTTTTCCTTGGTGACTGATAATAAGATGCAGAGAGCAGAAGTGCTTGGACTTCTGGTAATAGGCAACAGATGCTACGTGTCTGATTCCAAATCTTCTATCTAGCCCAAATTTTACTTTGAAAAACATAATGATCTAGATTAAATACTTACACTAACTTTTTCATTTTTAATTCATAGAAAAAAATCACTTTAAAATTTTTGTATGCAAAAAGACAGCATAGCTTACTGATTAAGAGGGAAATTACATACTGACTGCCAAGGTTTGAATCCTGAATCTGCTCTCCGTAGCAAGTTACTTAAGCTCTTTGGCAAGTTACTCAAGCTCTCAGTGTCTTACTTTCCTTATGTGAACAACTACCTTAGGGAGTTCTTATGAGTCTTCAGTCATAATGCATGTAAAGCACTTAGACAAGGATCAATAAATGCTAGCTCTTATTATTATTGTGAAATGATTTGAATGAGACCATTAAACATGCCAACAGAGAAGCAAAGTACATTTGCAAAACTTTTATAAGGATTTATCCTGTTTTTCCCTTAATTTAAGCTATTCTCAAAACACATTTTATTTTTTATTTATTTATTTATACTTTACTTTGCCTTTTGCTTAGAAATCTTAGCCCACAGTGCACAATGGAAAAGCTCTTTGGGTGTGTTCTTTTTCCCTATATTATAAAAAATGCAACCTTCTGAAACTAAAGAGCGCTCTAGGCAAGGGCTCTGGAAGGAGGAGAGAAGCTCAGATTGTAAGGATATGCAAGCTGGGAAGCAGAAGCAATCCCTAAGTCTGGCTGGGAAGGATGTGTTTGAGCTCATAAATTCAGACACTCAAGGATTTAAAACTTTCCTAAGGTATAGAAGTGAAGAAGGAAAATCCTTTTTTACTCTCTATGCCAACATTTTATCCATTGCCAAAGGTTATTACTGTTAATAGCGTCTTAGATTTCCTTCCAGAAGCCATTTATAAGTACAGAAGCACGTGGGACTTCCCTGGTAGTCCAGTGGTTAAGGATCCGCCTGCCAGTGCAGGGGTCTTGGGTTTGATTCCTGCTCTGGAAAGATCCCACATGCCTCAAGTCTCTGAGTCAGTGCTCCAGAGCCCTTGAGCTGTAACTACTGAAGCTCTTGCTTGGACTTAGAGCCTGTGTTCTGCAACAAGAGAACTCACTGCGATGACAAGCCCACACACTGCAACTAGAGAGTAACCTGCACTTGTCACAACTAGAGAAATCCTGTGTGCAGCAATGAAGACCCACAACAGTCAAAAATAAAATAAATAAACAAATAAATGAATTTTTAAAAATGCAGAAGCATTTCTTTTTGTTTTAAATAAATAAACTGAAGTCTGTCCTTGATTGTCTCTGTGTTACTATATTATACTACAAGACAAGGATGAGATTCCATCATGTTTGAGAGGAATTCATTGAGGATGGTTTGACTTAAAATACAGGATGCACAGCAGAGTTGAAAGTCACTTTAGAGAGTCTGTAGGTCATTTCAAAGAAGCAGGAAGTTATCCTATGAAGCTACTGACATTGAAGTATGGGATGCTTGTGTGCTGCCAAGTGGGAAAGAAACTCCCTTAGAGATTAAAAGATTTAGGACAGAGAAAGCAAACTGGGATTTCAGACATGGATTCCAACTGGAATTCCATTCCAAAATGCAGTGTTGATTTCTGATGAATGTCTTTATCATGTGAAAGGTGTTGACAGTATCCTTCAGGATAAGTGGCAGCAGAAATCGATTTCATATTGGTAATGAATTTCTTAAGCCACCTGGGAAGGTTCACTAATTCCACATAGATCCTTTCTTCCCTCACATATGGTATTTTGTGGTAAACACACAAATATATGAGTCTACTTTGTGCCAGACATCATGTTATGTGATAAGTTTATAAAAATAATCAGTATTTTGTCCTTGACCTCAGAAAGTTCAAGTTAAAATAAGAAAAAGTTTCCCCTGATGGTCTAGAGGGTACGCCAGGTATAACCCTTAGCTAGCAGGAGGAGAGCACAGAGAGGGCATCCTTAGATTTTTAGGATAGTTCTTTATTAATAAATATTTACATTTATTCACTTTCAACAAATATTTACTAAGCACAAATATTTGGTTGTAGGCCCTGGTAAGTCATTGTAGGGACTTTGGGATTTACTCTGTGAGATGGAAGGAATTTGAGTTTTCAAAATTAATCTAATTAAAATTTTTTTTTCAATTTTTTGGCCATGCCTTTTGGCATGTAGGATCTTAGTTTCCAGACCAAGGATTGAACCCAGGTCCCCCCCTGCATTGGCAGCATGAGTCTTAACCACTGGGAAGTCCTGGGATTAGAGTTTTTTGAGCAGAGAAGTGATGGGATCTGACCTACATATTAACAGATTTACTATAGTTACTGTATGGACAGTATAATTTAGAAATTGAAGGCAGAAAAATCAGTTAGGGAGTTTTGGCAATAATCAATAGAAAAAGAGGGAGGGAGCGAGGAAGGAGAGGTGATGGTGGCTTGAATCAGGGCATTGATGGTAGAGGTGGTAAAAATCAATTGTGTTTAAGGAATCCCCATACTGTTCTTCACAGTGGCTGTATCAGTTTATATTCCCACCAACAGTGTAGAAGAGTTCCCTTTTCTCTACATCACTCTATCATCTATTGCTTGTAGACGTTTTGATAATGGCCATTCTGACTGGTATGAGGTTTTGACTTGTATTTAATAATTAGAAACCAACACAACAATGTAAAAACATTTTAAAAAGAAAAAAAATCAATTGTGTTCATTCTGAAGATGTGTTTGGTAATGGATTAGATGTGAAGATTGAGCATGTTATCAATGGAGAGTTGGATTAATAGGGATTAGAGTTTAAGCAGGCATGTATGCTATATACTGGTATATGAACATAAGAGAATGAATTGTAGTGACTGAAGGTGGAAGTTAAATTAGATGAAAAGGGATGTGAGCACCTGAGATGAGGTAAGGAAAAGTGAAAAGGTGGTAGGATCAATAAATTGTTGGTTTTGATATGATCAGAGATCTTTGGAGACAAGATCTAAGAGAGTGAACTAGAAAAATAGGTCATGGTGGGAAGTTAGTGGCTGGAAATTTAGATTATGTGTGGTTTGCAATTTTTGGTAATAACAAGGTCTAAGATGCCTAAAAGAAGCAGAAGATATTAAGAAGAGGTGGCAAGAATACACAGAAGAACCATACAAAAAAGATCTTCATGACCCAGATAACCATGATGGTGTGATCACTCACCTATGGCCAGATATCCTGGAATGCGAAGTCAAGTGGGTCTTAGGAAGCATCACTATGAACAAAGCTACTGGAGGTGATGGAATTTCAATTAAGCTATTCCAAATCCTAAAAAAAGATGCTGTGGAAGTGCTAAGCTCAATATGCCAGCAGATTTGGAGAACTCAGCAGTGGCCACAGGACTGGAAATAGTCAGTTTTCATTCCAATCCCAAAGAAAGGCAATGCCAAAGAATGCTCAAACTACCACACAGTTGCACTCATCTCACATTCTAGCAAAGTAATGCTCAAAATTCCCCAAGCCAGGCTTCAACAGTGCATGAATTGTGAACTTTCAGATGTTCAAGCTGGATTAGGAAAAGGCAGAGGAACCAGGGATCAAACTGCTAGCATCCATTGCATCATCGAAAAAACAAGAGTTCCAGAAAAACATCTTCTTCTACTTTATTGACTATGCCAAAGCCTTTGACTGTGTGGATCACAACTGTGTAAAATTCTGAAAGAGATGGGAATACCAGACTACCTGGCCTGCCTCCTGAGAAATCTGTATGCAGGTCAAGAAGCAACACTGAGAACCAGACATAGAACAACAGACTGGTTCCAAATTGGGAAAGGAATACATCAAGACTGTATACTGTCACCTGGCTTATTTAACTTATATGCAGAGTACTTCATATGAAATGCTGGGCTGAATGAAGCATAAGCTGGAATCAACACTGCCGGGAGAAATATCAATACCTCAGATATGCAGATGACACCACCCTTATGGCAGAAACCGAAGAGAAAGTAAAGAGCCTCTTGATGAAAGTGAAAGAGGAGAGTTTCAAAGCTGGCTTAAAACTTGCCATTCAAAAAACAAAGATCATGGCACCTGGTCCCATCTTCTCATGGCAAATAGATGGGGAAACAGTGGAAACAGTGAGACTTTATATTTTGGGGCTCCAAAATCACTGTAGATGGTGACTGCAGACATGAAATTAAAATATGCTCATTGGAAGAAAAGTTATGACCAACCTAGATAGGATATTAAAAAGCAGAGACATTACTTTGCCAACAAAAGTCTGTCTAGTCAAGGCTATGGCTTTTCTAGTAGTCATGTATGGATGTGAGAGTTGGACTATAAAGAAAGCTGAGCATTGAAGAATTGATGCTTTTGAACTGTGGTGTTGGAGAAGACGCTTGAAAGTCCCTTGGACAAAAAGGAGATCCAACCAGTCCATTCTAAAGGAAATCAGTCCTGAATATTCATTGGAAGGACTGACGCTGAAGCTGAAACTCCAATACTTTGACCACTTGATAAGAAGAACTCATTGGAAAAGATCCTGATGCTGGGAAAGACTGAAGGTGGGAGAAGAAGGGGATGACAGAAGATGAGATGGTTGGATGGCATCACTGACTCAATGGATGTGTTTGATTAAACTCTGGGAATTGGTGATGGACAGTGAGGTCTGGTGTGCTGCAGTCCATGGAGTCGCAAAGAGTTGGACACAACTGAGTGAGTGAACTGAACTAAACTGAAGATGCCTCATAGGACTGAGTGGCTGTTGTAAAGTGATGGACAAGATGATGAAGGAGAGCAGGTAAGGGACTTTAGTGGCTACATATTGGAAAGATCATCTATCTGGATTTTGAAATGACTAAATAAATACTGTAATTATATTGAAGAGAGTGACATGAGCCAGGAGTTAAAATCTGGTGGACCTGGTGGATGATTGCAACAAGAAGAGATAAGAGGGGTTTGTGTGCATGTGTAGTTGCTCATCTGTGTCAACTCTTTGCAGTCCTTTGGAGTGTAACCCACCAGGCTCCTCTGTCCATGGGATTTTCCAGGCAAGAATACTGGAGTGGGTTTCCATTTCCTTCCCCAAGGGCTCTCCTTGACCCAGGGTTTGAACCCGTGTCTCTTGCTTTGTAGGCAGATTCTTTACCTGCTGAGCCATCGGGGAAGCCCTAATGGGTGGCACAGACACATGATTTGAGATTCAAAGTCAGGGAACTTTAGGGAGGAGAAAAAGAGAAGGACCTGGAGGGGAAGTAAGGAGCAGCCCTGTCTCACATCTTACTTTACTCACATGCCCATATTTCCAGGTAAATGGAAGAAGAAGAGCTTGTACACAGAGGATCCCAAGGGTTTACGGTAGAGTAAGAAGGTGAAGGAAATGATGAGAGAAGAGACTGAAAAAATAAGAGAGTTTGCTGATGACAGTCTACGAGTTCCAGACAGCACAGGGCTCCCTCCTCAGTTCTGCTTCTGGAAAAGTGAGCCCTCTTGGCCTGCATAAGTTGCCCAGGCTTTGGTAAATTGTGAATCTGTGCTAACAGAGTATATCTTCTTCTGGATTTTTGAAGTGGAAATGCCTCTTGCATTTTAGGATTAATATACTTCATCTGTTCTTTGAAGAACCTAGATGTAGAACCAATCCATCTACCCACCATAGGTTTTCTGTAATGGCTACCTGAAGGAGCTCATCAATAACAGAGAAGAGACACATTCAGACTGATGGTGCCCCCAGGACTAAGACTTTAAGCAGATATCTGGGAACAGAGACTTCCTGAACCTTTAAGCAAGTCCCCTGTTTGGTAAAGGAATTAACACTAAGAAGAGACATGAGGTTCCTGGAACATTATGTGGTTCAACACTGATAGTTTTTTTTTTAATCCAGCAGAATTGACAGATAAAAGTTCAGAGCCAGACTGTATTTATTACCTAGATTTTGTTAGACTTACCACCTTGAGCTCTGCAATCTGGTTGGGGTACCCAAAAAAGCCAAGATGCATTTTAAATTGATCAAATCTGATAATATTTGGCACTAAAATAGTATATTGCCTTTTTTCCCCTTTCAATGGAGTTAGATTTTATTTTTAAAGCTTTGTTTTGTATTAAAATAAATTATCACTGCACATCACTCACAATCCTCAGCTGGAATAATGCAATGGACTTTTAAAAGCATTTTCTACACTGATATAGCATTTTGGGGGTAAAATTGATCCTTTGTCTAAATAATTGCAAAAGCATTCAATTGACTTGTTTCTAGAAGATTCCATTTCTACATTCTTAGAAGTTGAATGGTAATTGACATANTTATTTTTAAAGCTTTGTTTTGTATTAAAATAAATTATCACTGCACATCACTCACAATCCTCAGCTGGAATAATGCAATGGACTTTTAAAAGCATTTTCTACACTGATATAGCATTTTGGGGGTAAAATTGATCCTTTGTCTAAATAATTGCAAAAGCATTCAATTGACTTGTTTCTAGAAGATTCCATTTCTACATTCTTAGAAGTTGAATGGTAATTGACATACTTAAATGGTACAGATTATATTTAATGTCCTTTATAGCTATCATTAGAAGAGTGATAGTAAAAACTGAGTATCACTTAATTATCTATAATGGAATAAAAAACTCATTTTTTCCTCTGCCACCCATAACCTTATATACTATTGTGGTACTATTACATATTGCTTAGGTATGATTTTATTCTCAATTTTTACCATTTTTGTGCCTTTTTTTTTGGTTTGTATCAAAAATAGATCACTGGAGGTATTTAAGGAACAAGATAGTTTTTAGGCCTGTCCATATAGCAAGTGCAAATCTCACAGACACAAAGGTGTGCAAACTATAACACTTCACTTTATTTTTCCACAACAAAATCTAATTTATACTTCTAGCTCTTGTTTCCATATGATAATAGAGAGCTTTACCTTATAACTTGAGGTAAACTAGGGCAAATACAGTAATTTCTCAGTAATTTAGGCTTAAGTGTAGTCCAGTTCAGGGCGCTTTCCCTCCTTCGCCTAGGATGGCATCTCATTTAAGGGGGAGAGAGAGGGAGCAGGTGTTGGAGGGATCATGTACAGCAGTATGGCATTGAATAAATAGAGTATTCTGCTCTGAGTCCTCTGAGGTGGCTGGTCATTGCTCATGTTGACATATACCAGGTCTGCCTCTGGGTTCCTATTGGCACAGTCCACCCTGAAGTCTGCAGATGTAATCTTTTTAAAGAACCTTACACCCTTTTTGTCCCTTGGCTGTTTCCTTTGTATATTTTATCCTCCAAGTGAGGAAAGAGTGTCTCCACCCTTCCCCAGGGCCGTGAGCCACCCATAACTGTCACTGGGCTTTTCTGTCCCAGTGGCTTCAGCATGCTGTGGCCCAAGGCACTTCTTTGGCATGCTTTCTGCTTCACTTGCAGAGCTCTGATGTGAAGCAGACCCAAGTCTCATCTACAGATCCCCTCAAGGCTGCTATGGTGAGCCTGTTATCTACCATCCTCCCCCAATACTGACTCTTGGATGGGCAGGGAAAATGCCCCTCGTGAGGACCTGCCAGAGTCTAAATTTTCTCCTTTTGCTCTTGAACCTCTTCTTCTCAGAGGGTGGCAAGAGGTGTTACTTTGGCTTTTTTACAGAAGAACTTTTGTCTGGTTGCTCAGTTGTGTCTAACTCTTTGTAACCTCATGGATTGTAGCCTGCCAGGCTCCTCTGTCCATGGTATTTTTCATGCAAGATTACTGGATTGGGTTGCCATTTCCTTCTCCAGGGGATCTTCTTGACCCAGCGATCGAACCCATATCTCCTGCATTGCAAGCTGATTCTTTACCACTGAACCATCGAGCAAGCCCAAGAAGTCTTCAGCTTCAATTTTTCTGAAGCTGAGCTTTTTAAAACAAAAATCTACTAGTTTCAAGGGCCTACTCTGAAATTCAAAATCTAAGTGTGACATTTCTTTCTCCATTCCTGCTATCCTCTGGAGGCAGAGGATGCCCTGACCATGTAGAGGTTTACTTATGTGAGGAAGTGATGGCGAGTGGGCAGAGGAGGACATGGAGAGGGCAGGAGACAAACTGGCGAGAACCTGAAGCTGCTAGCATCTGCTCTTATAGTGCCCATACCCATTCATACAGTCCTCTCTGGGTTCTGTGACATTAGCCAATTTTAATTTTCTTGTACTTCTTCAATATATTGTATATTGTCACCTTGCTTATTTAACTTATATGCAGAGTATATCAGGTGAAATGTTGGGTTGGATGAAGCACAAGCTAGAATTAAGATTGCCAGGAGAAATATCAATAACCTCATATATGCAGATGACATCACCTTTACGGCAGAAAGTGAAGAGGAACTAAAGACTCTCTTGATAAAATGAAAGAGAAGAGTGAAAAAGCTGGCTTAAAACTCAACATTCAAAAAACGAAGATCATGACATCCAGTCCCATTAGTTCACAGCAAATAGAAAGGGAAACAATGGAAACAGTGACAGCCTTTATTTTCTTGGGCTCCAAAATCACTGCAGATGGTGACTGTAGCCATGAAATTAAAAGATGCTTGCTCCTTGGAAGAAAAGCTATGACAAACTTAGACAGCATATTGAAACGCAGAGACATTACTGACAAAGTAATGTCTAGTCAAAGCTACGGATTTTCCAGTAGTCATGTATGGATGTGAGAGTTCGACTATAAAGAAAGTTGAATGCCAAAGAATTGATGCTCTTGAACTGTGGTGCTGGAGAAGACGCTTAATAGTCCCTTGGACTGCAAGGAGTTTAAACCAGTCTATCCTAAAGAAAATCAATCCTGAATATTCATTGGAAGGACTGATGCGNGATTTTCCAGTAGTCATGTATGGATGTGAGAGTTGGACTATAAAGAAAGTTGAATGCCAAAGAATTGATGCTCTTGAACTGCGGTGCTGGAGAAGATGCTTGATAGTCCCTTGGACTACAAGGAGTTTAAACCAGCCAATCCTAAAGGAAATCAGTCCTGAATAGTCATTGGAAGGACTGATGCTGGGCTGAAGCTCCAATACATTGGCCACCTGATATGAAGAACCGACTCATTTGAAAACACCCGGATGCTGGGAAAGACTGATGGGGGGAGGAGAAGGGGACAACAGAAGATGAGATGGCTGGATGGCATCACCAACTCAATGGACATGAGTTTGAGTAAGATCTGGGAGTTGGTGATGGACAGGGAGGCCTGGTGTGCTGCAATCCATGGGGGTCACAAAGAGTCAGATATGACTGAGTGACTGAACTGACCTCTTCAATTTTTTCCTTTTTCTCCCTTTCCACTTTTGTCTCAAACAGAGAGGTTCTGGTTTTGGCTCTTGATTTTTCTCGCTTCTTAACTGCTGTCTCTTTGAAACTTCATGTACTTCAACACCTTCATTTGGTTCTAGCTATACAAACAGTGCCTACCTACAGTCCTGACCTCCACTCTCACATCTCTACGACCTTGAAGACATTTCTACTTGGACCTAGCATCACCTCAAAATCGCATGTCCAAAACCAAATTCTTCACCTTCCTGTCACCTTCTGAAAGTAGACTTTGCTTGTCTCCCCATTTCTAGAAGTGGCATCACCATTTTTGGATTCACCATGTTCAAAATTCTCCCTCTTCTGGCATCTAATAGTTGACAAATCTGATGTAGTCTTATTTTGAAATATCTCTTACCTTTACAATGCCACCCCCTTTTTGCATCTCGCTTCTGGGCTCTGACCGCTTATGTTCTCTGACGTGGGCATTTCTCTAGCCTCAGGTCCCCCGGCCATATCTACCTGCTGTGAATCTCTCAGTTCCTCTTACCTTGTTTGACTCTACATCTTGGCTCTTATATTTCCTATTGCGTTTTAGATGAATGAGTACATCTTGGATGTTCTAGGCTGGCTGTTGCTAGTGTCTTTCAGAGTCTCTGAATTTCTTGTGCCAGCCCTGCATGCTGTCTTGATTGTTGAGGAGGACTCCACTTCCTGGAGCGTAGTCCTCATCTTACCTCTGCCTATCTGGGAAAAGGCTTCATATAAACTTGCTGACTGCAGTCTGCTGAACAGCATTCGCAGATTAATGGTATTCTCATTCTGTCCCTTCCTTCCTTCCTAGTCTTCAGGACTCCATCACCTACAGGAGGAGATTCTACATGTTGAATCTTGCATTTAAACTCCCCCCACATTCTATCAGGAATCAGCTTTCTAGCTTTACTATTACTGATTGTCATAAAAGAACCATTAGTCAGCCCCACTAAATCAATCCAATTACCATCTCTCTAGAACTTTTTTGCTTTTGGATGTCTGCAATTTTCTTTGTGTTCTTTTGGGATTTGGAATCCCTCTCATGCCCCCCTCCCCCAATCCCCAGTTCATCTACAGAAAGCATACTCTGTTTCAAATTCTAGTTTAAACTACTTCCTGAAACTTTCTTACATATTATTGTATTTTTCTCACTGAAAACACAAAACAGTAACAAGGACTGAAATAATGAATCATTATTCTCTGTCCAATGGCTCAGAGGGTAAAGACTGCACCAGCAATGCAGGAGGCCCAGGAGACAAGGTTTTGATCCCTGGGTTGGGAAGATCCCCTGCAGGAGGAAATAGCAACACACTCCAGAATTCTTGCCTGAAAAATCCCATGAACAGAGGATCCTGGCAGGCTACAGTCCAAAGAGTCACAAAGAGTTGGACATGACTAAGTGACTAAGCACACACACACACACACACAATCATATAGGATTCTTCATATTTCAGTTTAAAGGCCGTCTCTCAGAGTCACAAGTGACTGAACTAAAGTAGATTCCCTTGTTTTATTTTCTATTATCTATTATTCTATTTTTCATTTTTTGTTCTTAATATAAACCACAAACTGTTTGTTCTTGCAGTGGCAAATATGCTTCCTGACAACAGGTGCCAGCCTGTTTGTTTTTTTGGTTATTTTTTTTTCTTGCTTTAGCTGCTGGTGCTTGCCATGTGGTAGAAACTCAATCAATTTTTATTGAATGAAAAGTCAGTCATCAAATTCCATTGATTATAATTTAAAGATCCCCCTTGAATACAATATTCCTTTTTATTACTGCTTTCTCTCTTATTAACTGAGAAACAATGGACAGAGGTTAAATATGTAGGCTCAGGAGTAAGACATTTTTGTTTTGAATCTTATCTTCAACACACACTACCTATGGAAACTTTAAGCAAATTATTTAACAACTGTGTATCTAACACCTGTAAAATGGAGACAATAATAACATCTGCCTTGTTGTAAGAGTATACACAATTAGGCAAACAATTAGCATATGAACATTATAAGCATCATCTGTTAGCTATTACTACTTTCCTCATATAAACTATTATCATAGGTTCCTAACTATCTCTAATATCTTTACTGCTATCTTCCAAAAAATAAATTTGACTGTATTACTCTGCTACTTAAAAATATTTGATGGTTGTGTACTATCCCCAGGATGAAGTTCAGCACTTGGCATTGAGCCCAAGGTTCTTCACGGTCCAGCCCCATTTCTTATCACTCAGACCCATGCCCCCATGTTCCATTTTCTTGGGTTACTTGTCCTTCCGCAAAACTTAACAGCATGCTCTTCCCCAACTTGTCTCTTGCCTCATGTCCTTATCTCTGCCTCAACGCTCCTTGCCCTTTGCAAATGGGCAAAGTCTTAACCTTTCTCCATCCCTCTCTGAACACCCAGTTTTCATATTGCCTGCTCAGTAAAACCCTTCATGACTCTTCCTAATAACTACAGCAATAGTACAAATAATGACAGCGGCTAAGCTTTTTGAATACTTACCACATGCAAGTCACAATTCTTCAGAGTATCCCATTTTATCCTTTTAATGACCTATGAGATAGGGCTAATGCTAGTCTCCATTATACAAATAGAAAACCTAGAATTAGAGAAGTTAAATGAAATTAAGAATGTTTTTATAACTAAAACATTAATATACTTTCATTATAGTTCTAGAACCCTGTTACACTATTAATTATTTAAGTGGCTGCTCCCTGCCTCTCTTTCTGCAAAATGAGCTCTTTGTAACTAAGAACAATGTTATTCAACATTTTATTAATATCTGTGGGGCTTGCTGTGATGCTTGGCACATGGTAGGTAGTCAGAAAATTACTTCTCTTGCTTGAACTGTGTTTTCACTAAGATCTCCAAGATCAGTTTTAGACAGTTTTCTCTAATAATGTCTAAAGTTTCTTTTGAATCTTAGAGCTTGGCTTAAAATGGCTTGACTGACTCTTTTTTTTTTTTGAAGTAAATAATTATAAGTCCCCTTTAAGGAAGGGATGAAGAAAACAAGAGACACGAGAGAGAGCTACATGGGGCATTGCAATTAGTCTTTCTTATGTGAAAATCAACTTATATTTCAAGTGATAAAAAGTTCCAACTGTGAAAAGAAATGAAATGTAAACAAAGCATTCATATTCATTTTGTGCTCCAAATGAAAGGAGTAAAAAAGCATTTTATTTTCATCAAATTTGTTCTGAGATTTCTAAAGGTAATGATGCCCTAAACCAATTTTTATTTTGTAGTTTTGGAAAAAATAAAATATAGAAAATTATTGACATAATAACTCTCTATATGATGGATACATCTGTATTCAAAACAATTTATCTCTAATCGCACAGGGAAAGATTGGGCTTTTTCATCAGTACACACATGTGCTCAGTGGTCAGTCATGTCCAACTCTTTGTGATCCTAAAGACTGCAGCCTGCCAGACTCCTCTGTCCTTGGGATTCTCCAGCTAGAATACTGGAATGGGTTGACATTTCCTTCTCTAGGGGATCTTCCCAGCCCAGGGACTGAATCCCCATCTCCTGTACAGCAGGTGGATTCTTTTGCAGCTGTTTCATCAGAACAGACCGATAAAATTTTAAATTCTGTGAAATATCTAATTTATGTGAAAATTTCACTTTTTTTTTTTTTTTTTGCCAAAGTATGCCACTACGGAGAGGTGTCTGGCAAAGTGAAGCATAATTTAACTCTATTTATTTTACTGTTCCCAAGGATAGAAATATTAGAAGTACTAATTTGAATTTTGCAAAGGTTTCCATGAAGTTATAAAAATAACAAGAACATTGAAAAGAATCAATTTTATTAATTAAGTAAAACTCAGGAAGGCAGTAGAAGTACACTTAACTAAAGTGCAGTTATAAATGAAATTACCAGAATAATTTTTGACCCCTTAGACTCACAATTTGGTCTAACTGGGGCAGGCAAAGAAAAAACTAAATAACTTGCTAGAGACAGGGATTGGGGTTGACTATAAAGGATAGGGAAAAGGAAATGTTGGTAACTACTGACTGAGTACTTGTTGTATTTCAGACACTCAACTAGGGGCTTTAGCGTGTACATATATGCAATCTCTTATAAAGCGGTGGTGGTGGTTTAGTTGTTCACTTGTTTCCAACACTTTCCACCACCAGGCTCCTCTGTCCACGGGCTTCCCCAGTCAAGAATACTGGAGTGGATTGCCGTTTCCTTCTCCAAGGGATCCTCCCAACCCAGGAATCAAACCCAGGTCTCCTGAACTGCAGGTGGATTCTTTACTGACCAAGCTACGAGGGAAGCCATCTCATAAACTAGGCATTATTATTATTAGCTCCATTTAATATATGAAATACTCAAGCTTAGAAGAACTATATAACTTGCCCAAAGAGACATAGCTAGTAATAACTAGTTGAGACCAGGACTGACTCCAAGGGCTGTACTTTTAACCGTTAGATCATAACAGAGTCAAGAGGCCAAAAGGTGGTCTCTAGAGGTTCTGTGTTCATTCAGCTTTGAAGTGAAAAGTGAAAGTGTTTGTTGCTCAGTTGTGTCTGACTCTGCAACCCCAAGGACTGGAGCCTGTCAGGCTCCTCTGGCCATGTAACTTTCCAAGCAGGAATACTGGAGTGGGTAGGTATACCCTTCTCCAGGCGATCTTCCCCATCAGGGGACAAACCTGGGTCTCCTGCTTTGCAGACAGATCCTTTACCATCTGAGCTACGGATGAACAGGAAAGCCCATGTTCAGGTTTCAGTTCAGTTCAATTCAGTTGCTCAGTTGTGTCAGACTTTTTGAGACCCCATGAATCGCAGCACGCCAGGCCTCCCTGTCCATCACCAACTCCCAGAGTTCACTAAAACTAATGTCCATCGAGTCGGCGATGCCATCCAGCCATCTCATTCTCTGTCATCCCCTTCTCCTCCTGCCCCCAATCCCTCCCAGCATCATAGTCTTTTCCAATGAGTCAACTCTTCACGTGAGGTGGCCAAAGTACTGGAGTTTCATTTAGCATCATTCCTTCCAAAGAAATCCCAGGGCTGGTCTCCTTTAGAAAGGACTGGTTGGATCTCCTTGCAGTCCAAGGGACTCTCAAGAGTCTTCTCCAACACCACAGTTCAAAAGTATCAGTTCTTAGGTGCTCAGCTTTCTTCACAGTCCAACTCTCACATCCACACATGACTACTGGAAAAACCATAGCCTTGACTAGACGGACCTTTGTTGGCAAAGTAATGTCTCTGCTTTTGAATATGCTACTTAGGTTGGTCATAACTTTCTTTCCAAGGAGTAAGCATCTTTTAATTTCATGGCTGCAATAATCATCTGCAGTGATTTTGGAGCCCCCCAAAATAAAGTCTGACACTATTTCCCCATCTATTTCCCATGAAGTGATGGGACCAAATGCCATGATCTTAGTTTTCTGAATGGTGAGTTTGGAGCCAGCTCTTTCACTCTCCTCTTTCACTTTCATCAAGAGGCCTTTTAGTTCTTTCTTCACTTTTTCTGCCATAAGGGTGGTGTCATCTGCATATCTGAGGTGATTGATATTTCTCCCAGCAATCTTGATTCCAGCTTGTGTTTCTTCCAGCCCAGCGTTTCTCATGATGTACTCTGCATAGAAGTTAAATAAGCAGGGTGACAATATACAGCCTTGACATACTCCTTTTCCTATTTAGAACCAGTCTGTTGTTCCAAGTCCAGTTCTAACTGTTGCTTCCTGACCTGCATACAGATTTCTCAAGAGGCAAGTCAGGTGGTCTGGTCTGATATTCCCATCTCTTTCAGAATTTTCCACAGTTTATTGTGATACACACGGTCAAAGGCTTTGGCATAGTCAGTAAAGCAGAAATAGATGTTTCCTGGAACTCACTTGCTTTTTTGATGATCCAGCAGATGTTGGCAATTTGATCTCTGGTTCCTCTACCTTTTCTAAAACCAGCTTGAACATGCATCAGTAGTAATTCATGGTGGTTCTATTTAAGATCATTAGATTCAACATAAGAAATTCAACAAATAGGCCATTGAGAAAAGTATATCTAGTTAAGACTGATCACTACTGGTCTTGGGGACCTTGGAAAGGCCTCCATATTTTAGGTATGCTTCTTAGACAATAAGAAAGTTAACTGCACAATGGGAAGATTAAGGTGTATATATAGAATCATATAATTTTTGATAAATGTAGAAGCCTTACTGTCAAAACCATTATAAAGATACAGTCTTGACAAAATTCTCAAAAATCTCCTGAGGAGGTAGTTTACAACCTTCTTAAAAAACGTTAGGATAATGAATTTCTTTTGGTATCTATCTCAAATTTATCAGATTCAAATTAAACCCCCTAATTTCCTTAAGTATAAACGATGACCATTTGCTAGTCCATAGACATTCAAGGAAGCTATATAAAATACTGAGTATAACTTGGCAGGGATGTGGTGACATTTGGGTGAATTTAGGTTCGTAACTGAAGGTAATCTTTAGGTTGGTGAAATATTTTGTAAGTCTCAAAGAATTTCTCAGAATTATCTGAAGGTCTGGGTAATCTATATTTATAGATTATTCATGCCCCTTCACTTTTTTCCTTCTCCCTTGGCTGACTGCCCCATACAATGGCTTTGCTTATTTGCAGTTCAAATCTATCCATCTTGCTATGTGTTAGCTGATGTGGTTAAAAATATCTGTTAAAACAATCTAGGTCAGCCCTGTAGCTCAGACAGTGAAGAATCTGCCTGCAAGGCAGGAGACGCAGGTTCAATCCCTGGGTCAGGAAGATCCTCTGGAGAAGGGAATGGTAACACACTCCAGTATTCTTGCCTGGAGAATTCCATGGACAGAGAGGATCCTGGCGGGCTACAATCTGTGAGGTTGCAAAGAGTTGGACACAACTGAGTGACTGACACTACTATGCTAATTAAAACAATATTTAATAAAAATAAAATTATATATCACATATAGAATTATCATTTTAAAATGTTCCACTTTTTCGTACTAACAGACTTATTTTGCTTTCTTTGACATACCATGCCACTTTCTTTTATTTTTTAAAATGTATTTAATTAGAGGGTTCTTTTTAATTTTTAATTCATTAATTTAATATTAATTTTATTTATCTATTTAGCTGTGCTGACTCTTAGTTATAGCACACAGGATCTTCCTTTGTTTTGGCATGGAGGGTCTTTTAGTTGCAGCATGTGGGATTTTTAGTGGCAGCATGCAAACTCTTAGTTGAGGCATGTGGAATCTAGCTCCTGGCTCATAGATCAGTCTCTGGGTCCCTTGCATTGGGAGTTCAGAATCTTAGCCCCCATGTTACTTCCTTTTAGATTAATTCACTGAATTGGGGTCTTCACCAATTGTCATTTTTGTTTTGTAAGAATAACCTGGTCTGTAGTTTTCAATGATGTATCTTATCTTTTTTTTTTTGAATAGGATTTATTTCTTTTAAAAGTTTTGGGTCCATACCAAAATTGAGTGGAAGTGAATTTCCCTTATATTTTCTGTCCCCTTTCCTGCTCCATGTACACCCACTTCTCCACTATCGACATTCTCTGTATCACAGTGGTATATTGGCTATAATTGAGGTAACTATATTAACACCCAAAGCCCATAATTTACATTAGGGTTCATTATTGGTATGGTACATTCTATGGGTTTGGACAAATGAATTATGACATATTTTTTTTTTTTTTACAATGTAGTATCATATAGAACAGCATGAAAAGGCAAAAACAGTATGAAAAGGCAAAAAGATAGGACACTGAAAGATGAACTCCCCAGGTCAGCAGGAGCCAATATGCTATTGGAAATCAGTGGAGAAATAACTCCAAAAAGACTGAAGGGGCAGAGCCAAAGCAGAAACAACACCCTGTTGTGGATGTGACTGGTGATAAAAGCAAAGTCCAATGCTGTATAGAGCAATATTGCATAGGAACCTGGAATGTCAGGTCCATGAATCAAGGCAAATTGGAAGTGGTCAAACAGGAGATGGCAAGAGTGAAATTGACATTCTAGGAATCAATGAACTAAAATGGACTGGAATGGGTTAATGTAACTTAGATGACCATTGTTTCTACTACTGTGGGCAAGAATCCCTTGGAAGAAATGAAATAGCCATCATAGTCAACAAAAGAGTCTGAAATGCAGTACTTGGATGCAATCTCAAAAATGACGGAATGATCTCTGTTCATTTCCAAGGCAAACCATTCAGTATCACAGTAATCTAAGTCTATGTCCCGATCAGTAGTGCTGAAGAAGCTGAAGCTGAATGGTTCTATGAAGACCTCCAAGACCTTCTAGAACTAACACCCAAAAAAGATGTCCTTTTCACTATAGAGGACTGGAATGCAAAAGTAGGAAGGCAAGAAACACCTGGAGTAACAGGAAAGTTTGGCCTTGGAATACGAAATGAAGCAGGGCAAAGGCTAACTGAGTTTTGCCAAGAGAAAGCACTGGTTATAGCAAACACCTTCTTCCAACAACACAAGATGATCAATACTGAAATCAGATTGATTATATTCTTTGCAGCCAATTCTTTGTACAGTCAGCAAAAACAAGACTGGGAGCTGACTGTGGCTCAGATCATGAACTCCTTATTGCCAAATTCAGACTTAAATTGAAGAAAGTAGGGAAAACCACTAGAATAGTTTCACTGCCCTAAAAGTTCTCTGTACTCTGCTGATTCATCCTTCCTTCCCCCTGCTGCTGCTGCTGCTAAGTTGCTTCAGTCGTGTCCGACTCTGTGCGACCCCATAGACGGCAGCCTACCAGGCTCCCCCATCCCTGGGAATCTCCAGGCAAGAACACCGAAGTGGGTTGCCATTTCTTTCTCCAATGCATGAAAGCAAAAAATTTTGCTCAGTCCTATCCGACTCTTAGCGACACCATGGACTGTAGCCTACCAGGCTCCTCCATCCATGGAATTTTCCAGGCAAGAGTACTGGAGTGGGGTGCCATCGCCTTTTCCACCTCCCTCCCCTAGTCGCTGGCAATGACTAATCTTTTACAAGTCTCTGTGGTTTTGCCTGTTTAGAATTTTGTGTAGTTTGAAGTATATATTGATTGTATGCAGTGTTTAAAAATTGGCTTTTCATTTAGTAATATACATTTAAGATTCTTTCATGTCTTATCATGGCTTGATAGCTCATTTATTGAATATTTTCAGCACTGAGTGATACTCCAATGTGTGGATGTACTACAATTTATTTATCCATTCACCTACTGAAGGATATCTAAGTTGTTTCCAGGTTTCAGCACTTATGAATAAAGCCACCATAAACATTCACATACTGGATTTGTTATGGACATAAGCCTTCAGCTCATTTGGATAAATGAAATACTAGGGAGCACAGCTGCTGAGCTGTGTGGGAAAAGTGCATTAAATTTTGTAAGAAACTGTCAAAACTGCCTTACAAACTAATTGTTTTTGCATTCCCACCAGCAGTAGGTGAAATTTTCTGTTGCTCCACATCCTTGCTAGCATTTGGCATTGTCAATTTTGGGATTTTGGCCATTCTAATAGGTTTATATTGGTATTTCATTGTTGTTTTAATTCTCATTTTTCTGATAACCTATGATGTGGAACATCTTTTCATATGCTTATTTTCCACCTGTGTATCTTTTCTGGTGAGGTGCCTGTTTGGGTCTTTTGACCATTTTAAAATCTGGTATTCATTTTCTTATTTTCTTTCCATATTTTGGATAACAGTCCTTAACACATGTATCTTTTTCAAATATTTTCTATTTTATATTTTTAATGTAAAACTTTCCCATGATTTCTATAGTTACTCTTTTCCCCAGTTGATACTCTTTATTATTTAAATTTCTTTGAAACCTCATTTATTTACATGTTTATCCAAAATACATTCATTGAGCACTTTTTACTTATTATGTCCTAGATCATGGGAATACAAGATGAAGAAAGCATGTTCCTTGGCATCGAAGAATGCAATCAGCTCATCATTAGAGACAATAAAACAACTGCTGCAATAGAAATACACGTAAGGTGTTATGTCAGCAAAAGACAACTGAGATTCTTCTGGGAAAAAATATGTTTAAATGAATGACAACAATAATAGCAATAATATATGAGATTTATTCAGGAAGTTCTTAACTCGTACGTGGCACTATAGCCAAGAGTTTTACATACATTGTCATATTTAAAGTTGACAGTAACTCTGTGAGGCTTATATACTTTAATCTCATTAAATTAAGATTTCAGTTCAATGAAGGACAACATGGACCAAGTTGAAAGACCAGTGACAGGAGGGGTAGAATATATCTGCAATGTCTAAAGCCAGTAAAGGATAAAGTATTTTTTCTTTGAGGGAGCTCCTGCAAACAAACAAGGAAAAGCTAGAAAACACAACTGTAAAATGGGCAGAGAATATGAACATGTGATTTAAAAAAGAGAAACTCTAAATGGTTAACAAGCATATGAACACATACTCCAAAGCATTAGTACTTAGAGAAATACAAATGCATATTAAAACAATGTGTTTTACCCCATTAGAATGGGGGGCAAAAGGAGAGAGAGAAATGGGGAAATGCCAAGTGGGGCATAGGAATGCTCATGCACTGTTGGTAGTAGTCTAGATGGAGCACCAATTTTGGAGAGAAATCTGGTTTTGCTGTGTAAAACCAAATACATATGCCTTTCCCTAGTGGTTCTACTCCTCCTTGTTGCTCACAGAATCCAAGCTTTTACTGGAAGCAGTATTACCAGCCACCACGAACAAAAAGTGATTGATCTTGCTTACTGTTAGCCCTATGTCCCTTTCTCACGACCAAGCCTTGGATAATCACAAGTCACAGGAAGTCTGCTAGGAGGCTATTAAAATAGTCTTTCTTGATATGCAAGGATATGATATTTGGAGCTTCAGCAGTTATCCTACCGTGAAAAACAAACCAGAATCCAAAAGTCAGTATGCTGAGATGGCAGAACAAGAATATTCTTCATCTTGGAAGAGCTCATTGTGTTTGCAAACTGACCTTGAAACCACCTTTCAGTGGACTGCTTGTCTTGCCAGGTAATTAAATATCTTTAAGGTTTAAATCACCTTTGGTGGGCATTTCTGTTGCTTTTGGGCAAAATTATCCATGCTGATGCAGTGCTCAGTTTGTTGAGTGAATAAATACTGGTTGTCATAATTATCACAGAACAAACTGTTCTTATTCTCTATTTCTATAATGAGAGGTTTAAAAAAGTGACAAAAAATTGCCCATGCAGCTCAATATAAGAAAAAAAAAACAAAGATATCTAAAAAAAAAAAAAGGTGGAAGATCGAAATAGACATTACTCTAAATGTCTATTGACAGATGGCCAACAAACACATACAAAGATGATCAACATCACTAATTATTGGAGAGATGCAAATCAAAACTACAATGAGGTATCACCTCACACTGGTCAAGATGGCCACCATCAGAAAATAAACAAATAATAAACGTTAGAGAGGGTATGGAGAAAAGTACACTGTTGGCTGGAATGTAAATTGGTACCGCCACTATGGAGAGCAGTAATGATATTCCTTAAAAAACTAAAAATAGAACAACCATATTACCCAGCAATCCTTAGTTCAGTTCAATTCAGTCGCTCAGTCGTGTCCAACTCTTTGGGACCCCATGAATCGCAGCACGCCAGGACTCCCAGTCCATCACCAACTCCCGGAGTTAACTCAGACTCGCGTCCATTGAGTCAGTAATGCCATCCAGC
>SJYA01000433.1:183858-298444 GCA_006410615.1 Neotragus moschatus | reverse complement strand
CTGGTTTTAGAAAAGGTAGAGGAACCAGAGATCAAATTGCCAACATCCGCTGGATCATGGACAAAGCAAGAGAGTTCCAGAAAAGCATCTATTTCTACTTTATTGACTATGCCAAAGCCTTTGACTGTGTGGATCACAATAAACTGTGGAAAATTCTGAAAGAGATGGGAATACCAGACCACCTGACCTGCCTCTTCAGAAACCTATATGCAGGTCAGGAAGCAACAGTTAGAACTGGACATAGAACAACAGAGTGGTTCCAAATAGGAAAAGGAGTATGTCAAGGCTGTATATTGTCACCTTGCTTATTTAACTTCTATGCAGAGTACAACATGAGAAATGCTGGGCTGGAAGAAACACAAGCTGGAATCAAGATTGCTGGGAGAAATATCAATAGCCTCAGATATGGAGATGACACCACCTTTATGGCAGAAAGTGAAGAGGAACTAAAAAGCCTCTTGATGAAAGTAAAAGAGGAGAGTGAAAAAGTTGGCTGAAAGCTCAATGTTCAGAAAACGAAGATCATGGCATCTGGTCCCATCGCTTCATGGGAAATAGATGGGGAAACAATGGAAATAGTGTCAGATTTTATCTTTTTGGGCTCCAAAATCATTGCAGATGGTGATTGCAGCCATGAAAGTAAAAGACGTGTACTCCTTGGAAGGAAAGTTATGGCCAACCTAGATAGCCTATTCAAAAGCAGAGACATTATTTTGCTAACAAAGGTCCATTTAGTCAAGGCTATGATTTTTCCAGTGGTGATCTATGGATGCAAGAGTTGGACTGTGAAGAAGGCTGAGTGCCTAAGAACTGATGCTTTTGAAATGTGGTGTTGGAGAAGACTCTTGAGAGTCCCTTGGACTGCAAGGAGATCCTACCAGCCCATTCTAAATGAAATCAGTCTTTGTTGTTCTTTGGAAGGAATGATGCTAAAGCTGAAACTCCAATACTTTGGCCACCTCATGCGAAGAGTTGACTCATTGGAAAAGATTCTGATGCTCGGAGGGATTGGGCGCAGGAGGAAAAGGGGACGACAGAGGATAAGATGGTTGGATGGCATCACCAACTCCTTGAACATGAGTTTTAGTGAACTCTGGGTGATGGTGATGGACAGGGAGGCCTGGTGTGCTGCAATTCATGGGGTTGCAAAGAGTCAGACACGACTGAGCAACTGAATTGAACTGAACTGAACTCATGAAAATAGATACTCTAGATCCTGCATTTGTTTTCTAGGGCTGTCAGAAACAACTATAAACTAGGTGGTTTAAAACAATAGAACATTCCTCTCGTGGTTCTGGAGTCTGTAAGTTGTAAACCATAGTACTGGCAGGGCTGTGTTCCCTCTGAAGACTCTAGGAAAGCATGAATCCTTCCTTGCTTCTTCCTAGCTCTTTTTGGCTCCTCCCGATCCTTGGTTTTCTTTGGCTTTTAGCTGCCTTTTTCTATCATGGTACATAGCTTTCTTATCTATGTGTGTCTCACTGTGTGCTTTCCTCTTTTTAAGAACAAAGGCATAAGTAATTGGACTCAGAGGTCTTCCCTAATCCAGTATGTTCTTCAGTTCAGTTCAGTTCAGTTCAGTTGCTCACTTGTGTCTGATGCTTTGCGACTCAACGAATCACAGCATGCCAGGCCTCCCTGTCCATCAGTATCTCCTGGAGTTCACTCACACTCACGTCCATCAAGTTGGTGATGACATCCAGCCATGTTCTTACTTGATCACATCTGCAATGAACCTCTTTTCAAATAAATTAATATTCTCAGGTTCCAGGCATTTAAGAATTTTGGGAGGATAGTATTTAATTCACCATAGATCCAAAATACTTAAATTTTATCTAAACAGGGATATCTGAATTTTAAATCGCCCATTTTATTATAACACTGAAATCTTTATTTACAGCCTCTCCTATTTGCAAGTTAACTGATATAAATCTCTGTTACAAATAACATAAATTCTTATTACATTACTATTCTAAGCCAATTCTTCAGTATGCTACTTTTTTTTATTGAATATAGGCACATTTATGCTGATTCTTACTAAAGCACAGTCAGTCAGTCAGATTAGTTGTTCATGTATGTCTAACTCTTTGCGACTCCATGGACTGTGGCATTCCAGGCTTCTCTGTCCATCATCAACTCCCGGAGCTTACTCAAACTCACATCCATTGAGTCGGTGATGCGATCCAACCACCTCATCCTCTGTCATCCCTTTCTCCTCCTACCTTCAATTTTTCCCAGCATCAGGGTCTTTCCCAATGAGTCAGTTTTTCAGATCAGGTGGACAAAGAATTGGAGTTTCATCTTCAGCATCAGTCCTTCCGATGAATATTCAGGACTGATTTACTTAAGGATTGATCTCCTCGTAGGCCAAGGGATTCTCAAGAGTCTTTTCTAGCACCACAGTTCAAAAGTATCAATTCTTCGGTGCTCAGCTTTCTTTACGGTTCAACTCTCACATCCATACATGACTACTAGAAAAACCAAAGCTTTGACTAGGTTAACCTTTGTTGTCAAAGTAATGTCTCTGCTTTTTAGTATGCTGTCTAGATTTGTCATAGCTTTTCTTCCAAGGAGGACCAAGCATCTTTTAATTCCATGTCTGCAGTCACCTTCTGCAGTGATTTTGGAGCACAAGAAAATAGAATCTGTTATGGTTTTCATTGTTTCCCCATCTATTTGCCATGAAGTGATGGGACCAGAAGCCATGATCTTAGTTTTTTGAATGTTGAGTTTTAAGCCAACTTTTTCACTCTTCTCTTTCACTTTCAGCAAGAGGCTCTTTAGTTCTTTTTCTGCCATAAGGGTGGTGTCATCTGTATATCTGAGGTTATTGATATTTCTCCCAGCAATCTTGATTCCAGCTTGTGCTTCATCCAGACTTGCATTTTTCATGGTGTACCCTGCATAGAAGTTTAATAATCAGGGTGACAATATACAGCCTTCACACACTTCTTTCCCAATTTTTGATCAGTTTGTTGTTCCATGTGCAGTTCTAACTAT
Source organism: Neotragus moschatus (assembly GCA_006410615.1). NCBI lineage: Eukaryota > Metazoa > Chordata > Mammalia > Artiodactyla > Bovidae > Neotragus > Neotragus moschatus. The sequence goes on along the minus strand of SJYA01000433.1, from coordinate 295,444 downwards.
TGCTTCTTGACCAATTTCTGCCTGTTGACAGAAAATTGGATTAAAGATTTATTGAGCATGGCCCTGCCCACCAGAACAAGACCTAGTTTCCCCACAGTCAGTCTCTTCCATCAGGAAGGTTCCATTAGCCTCTTAATCCTTATCCAGTCAGAGGGCAGACAGAATGAAAACCACAATCACAGAAATCTAATCAAACTGATCACATGGACCATAGCCTTGTATAACTCAATGAAACCATGAGCCCTACCATGTAGGTCCACCCAAGATGGATGGGCCATGCTGGAGAGTTCTGAGAAAACGTGGTCCACTGGAGAAGAGAATGGCAAACCACTTCAGTTTTCTTGCCTTGAGAACCCCATGAACTATTAAAGCACATTACTGCTCAAAATGTTACAGACACTTAAGCGTACTAGAAGCAAGGAAGCAAACAAATAAAAGGATCACTAAAATGAAATTGGTAAGATTTTAGTTATTTAGTAATTTTGGTGTCATGGTAGTTATTAATGAAGGCACATTTATTATAGAGATTTTATTCTCTCTTCTCCACATTTGAAGGTAATCTCAAATTATAGTTTGGAAAATTACTACTCATCTGGAAATTGTAATAGTTATAAAAGTTGAATGTTGAGAAATTTGGAATTTTAATTTTTTAATATCTAGTTGTTTTATTTATGCAATTACTTTGAGAGAAATTCCTTTAGTTTTACACTTTGTGTTGATTTCAAAATATTTTTGCTCTTTGTTCCTTCACTTATGTTTCTTAATTTTGATTTGATAAAAATAGAATTGTGATAGGCAAAGAAGCTGGATCTTATTTTCCTATTTCCCTCAAGGTCAGTGATAAGTGCGTTTCACAGCTCTTGGTGATGGACTGACTACCAAAAGGTAATAAATCTAATAGTTTCCCAATGCAAGCTCTGGATAAAGAAGATATTTAACCATTATTTTATCTTACTTTTTGTCCAGTGGATTCTATTTATTAACTTAAATATTTTAAATTGACTGAAATGTTTGAGAGAAAGAGAGAAAACTGTTTGATCATTGAACTAAATTTGGCTAAATCAAGCAGTATGAATAAACCATTTCTAGCACTGAGCAGCTGGTGTTTCCAGAGATAAAGAGAGGGAGTACTAGTTATTCCTTTAAAATAAGGGCTCATTTTTTTTATGATAGTAAAAGTGATATATGCTATTTATAGAAAATTAAGAAAATTTTGTTTCCCATCTCTGCCTGGCAAATTTCCATTTATCCTTTAATTCTAAGCTGACATGCTTCAAGAAAGCACCCCCTGACTAGGTAAGACTGCCCTAGGGCATGATGATGTCACGTACTTCTTTGTTGAACTTACTACAATATAATTAATTAGTTATTTGTGTAATTGTTGAATATCTGCCTTCCTTACTATGTCTAAGTTCCACAAGAGCAGGGGTCGTGTCAAGTTTATTCCTATCTGCAGTCTCAGCTCCTAGCACAGTCTCTAGCACAGAGTAGAGGCTCGATGAATAACTGTTGAGTGAGTGAACAGATAAATGAATATTGAACACCCACAATCTCAATACCCAGGACTAAAAATTGCTAACATTTTAGTAGGCTTTCTTCTTAATTTCATCTATTTTTTATATGGTTGAGAGAGTATGCCATATACATTTTTGCACTTAATAATATCGTCTCTTTTAATGATCAGTTATTTTAATTAAAGAGCTAGGTAAATCCATAATAAAAAATTTCAAGTAATACTGAAGAATGGGGAGTAAAAGCCCTCTATGATCCCAATCTTCATTCTCAGATCTCCAGAGGAGAATAACCACTGTTCACAGTTTTAAGTACCTGTAGTAGTTTCCTAATGTTGCTATAACAAACTACCATGAACTCAGTGGTGTAAAAGAATCAAGTTTATCATCTTCTATTTCTGGAGGTCAGATGTTCAAAATGAGTTGATAGAGCTGAATTTCTTTTGCAGGTACCAAGGGAGAATCCATTTCCTTGCCTTCTTTGGCTGGTGGCCCTTCATCATGAATAAAGCCTTTGTCTTCACATCTCCCTCTCTTCTCTGATCCTCTTGCCCTCTTCTTATAAGGACCCCTGTAATTATAAAGGGCCAACTCAAATAATTCAATATAATCTCCCCAAATCAATATTCTTTAAAAAGTTATTGATTTGTCCATACCAGATGATAGTTGCAGAATGTGGGATCCTCAGTCTTCCCTGCAGCATGTGAGATCTTTAGTTGCAGCATGTGAATTCTTGTTGCTGCATGTGGGATCTAGTTCCTTTACCAAGGATGGAACTCAGACCCCTGCATTGGGAGCTCAGAGTTTTAGCTCACTGGACCACCAGGGAAGTCCCTCAAGATTCTTAATTACATTTACAAGTCCCTTTTGTCACATGAGGTAAACACATTCACAGGCTCTAGGGAGTCATTATTTTGCCTACTGCAGTACCCTTCTAGCAATTTCTATAAAACACACAGCTTCGCCCTGCACTCTATGCCACTCCAGTAACTCCCTAAGAGAAACTTTCAGAATATCTCACACTTCACTAAACACGGTATAATTAAAATATTTATTAAAATGTCCTTGAGACTCCATAGACTCTCACAAGATACTTAATGAATAAAGGAAATAAGCAAAAATCATACAAATAAAATCAGTTGATCCTGCAGAAAATTCTTAACTCACGGAGGACTAAATTTTATCAATTAGCTCTGTACCAACAGAACCAGAGGCTTCCTGAATGACAAGGGAGGATTCTATTACTATTAAGATATGAAGTCTTACATCACTAAAGTATTCAACATGACTTTCTGTTTAGGTCATAATGGCCTTTTAATGACAATACAGGATTTCAAAAAATGAGACTCTGAAGGGCAGGTGCTCTGCTGCTGCATTGAAACAATGAAATTCTGTATTAGTTCTGAAGCTTGTGAGAAGGTCATGAGTTGGAAACTGATTACAGCATAACAAACTATTATTAAATGGCTCACTGGAAGTAGGAAAGAAGAGTGAGGCCAAACTGAAATGGAATTTAAGGTGGTGAAAAAAAAATAGTACTAGGAAATGATATAGACTGGAAAGAAATGATTTTGCTTTATTTTAATTGATTTTTTCTATTGTATTTTATAATGTATCTAATATCCTTTTATCAAATATTATCTTGTCCAAAGAACTATTATGACTGCTGGATACAGAATGTTTCCAGCAAATGCTTGTGGTGTTGATTATCACAGCAAACAGACTTGCCTGTAGCAATTAAACTATATAGTATAAAGCACATTGCAAAATCTCTCAGGGACCATATTCTGATCCTGATTAAATTTATTCTTTCCACTCACTTTATTTTGTAACAAAATTTACTTAGTAGGCACAGAAGTATTTATTATAATAAGTTAATGCAAGTCTGTCTTCCAAATTGCTCTGGGTAAATATTTAAACCAGAGCTCACTTGTATTACTATATGAGTCCTAAACCTAGTCCACTTCCTATGAGTCTTATTTAAAAAATATACTATGCATTTAGATTATGGATGTTTAAAAGTTAAATATCTAAATGTCATCTTTGATATTGTCCCCTCTCCTGCTTCATAAATATAAATCTGTCATCATGTTCTGTTGCTAGTAATCTTAAAATTCTTATTGTTTCTCTCCATTTTTCATCATCTTTACTTTTACCACTCTGGTCTAAGCTACCATTGCCTGGACTGTAACAGTGGCTTCCCCAGTTCTCTAACTGCAGCCATACTCCTTTTTGGAGCCAGCATGATCTTTACCATTCTGAAGCTTTCCATGAATCTGACCCCCAAAGATTTGAAGGGAGCTGGCACCTGCTTAGCAATGCAGTTTCATGTTACAGCACTCTCTCTTTTGTTCTTGAACTGCATGCACAATGTTATAAGTGATTAAAGAGCTCCCATCACTTCATGGGAAATAGATGGGGAAACAGTAGAAACAGTGTCAGACTTTATTTTTTTGGGCTCCAAAATCACTGCAGATGGTGACTGCAGCCATGAAATTAAAAGACGCTTACTCCTTGGAAGGAAAATTATGACCAACCTAGATAGCCTATTCAAAAGCAGAGACATTACTTTGCTGACAAAGGTCCACCTAGTCAAGGCTATGGTTTTTCCAGTGGTCATGTATGGATGTGAGAGAGTTGGACTGTGAAGAAAGCTGAGCACTGAAGCATTGATGTTTTTGAACTGTGGTGTTGGAGAAGACTTTTGAGAGTGCCTTGGACTGCAGGAGATACTACCAGTCCATCCTAAAGGAGATCAGTCCTGGGTGTTCACTGATGCTGAAGCTGAAACTCCAATACTTTAGCCACCTCATGTGAAGAGTTGACTCACTGGAAAAGACCCTGATGCTGGGAGGTATTGGGGGCAGGAGGAGAAGGGGATGACAGAGGATGAGATGGTTGGATGGCATCACCAACTCGATAGACATGAGTTTGGATAAACTCCGGAAGTTGGTGATGGACAGGGAGGCCTGGCATGCTGCGATTCATGGGGTTCCAAAGAGTTGGACACGACTGAGAGACTGAACTGAACTGAAGGGATGTACAAGAGGGAGGGGTACATGTATACTTATAGTTAATTCACGTTGTTGTACAGCAGAAAGCAACACAACATAGTAAAGGAGTTATCCTCTGATTAAAAAAAAATGAGACAAGCTCCCCTCTTCCATAGGTTCTATGCAAGAGCGACTTCCTGTGCCTTGAAAACTTTTCCCTTCGTTTAATCTTTGCCTCAATAACTCATTAATTTAAATTCAGCTAATTTCCTCAGGGAAACTTAACCTGATTTTTCTTACAAGCTTGTGTCTCCTACTAGGAACTCTCTTATTAGACTGTTACAGTTGTAAAAGTAGAAGCTTAAATGCTTCCACTATGAATGTTTGCCTCCCTTGGACTGTAAGTTCCATAAGGGCAGAGACTTGCTCAGGTTTTGCTCTCTCTTCTATTACCTGTGACTAGGACAATGCCTGGTATGTAACTGGTGTTATAAATATCAACTGAATGAATGAATAACACAATGGTGCAATGGTACCCCACTCCAGTACTCTTGCCTGGAAAATCCCATGGATGAAGGAGCCTGGTAGGCTGCAGGCCACGGAATCGCGAAGAGCCGGACACTGAGTGACTTCACTTTCACTTTAACACATTGGAGAAGGAAATGGCAACTCACTCCAGTGTTCTTGCCTGGAGAATCCCAAGGACGGGGGAGCCCAGTGGGCTGCCGTCTATGGGGTCGCACAGAGTTGGAGACGACTGAAGCAACTTAGCAGCAGCAGTTCTTGGTGCAGAAAAGAGAAAAGAGAAAAAGAGAATTAAAAAGAAGATATGGTAGGGGTGTAATTAAGAGAAGAGAACAAGAATAAACTATGGTTCAACAAGATTCAGTTGAGTCAGTCTGAGTTATCACTCAATTGAAGAAAAACAGCATGGATAAATGAAATATTAATTCAAAAAATACATGCATTCCAATGTTCACAGCAGCACTATTTATAGTAGCCAAGACATGAAAGCAACCCGTGTTCCATCAACACACGAATGAATAAGATGTGATATACATATGTATACACACATACACATACACAAAAAGGAATACTATTCAGCCATAAAAAGAATGAAAGTCTGACATTTGGAGAAATATGAATGAACATAGAAAACATTATTGTTACTAAAATATGTGAGATACAGACAGACAAATATATATGACATTAAATGTGGATTCTAAAAAGTAATACAAACAAATGTATATAGCAAAGTGAGAAACATGCAGATATAGAAACCAAATTAGTGGTTACTAGAGGGGAAAGGTAAGCAGGGAGGGGCAAATTAGGAGTAAGGGATTAAGAGATACAAACTGCTATGTACAAGATACCTAGGCAACAAGGATATATTGTATAGTGCAGGGAATTATAATCGTTATATTGTAATAACTTTTAATAGAGTTAATCTATAAAAATACTGAACCATTATTCTGTGCACCTGAAACTAATATAATACTGTGAAGCAATTCTACTTCAGTTTTTAAAAAAGGCTATTATAAAACCCAGTATGGATAGACTTCACGGTTTATTTACTGTGAGGCTCAGACATAAAAACTTTTATTAGAGAAGTCATGATTATGTATCAGTTCAGTTCAGTTGAGTCGCTCAATTGTGTCCGACTTTTTGCGACCCCATGAATCGCAGCATGCCAGGCCTCCCTGTCCATCACCAACTCCCGGATTTCACTCAAACTCACGTCCATCGAGTCAGTGATGCCATCCAGGCATCTCATCCTCTGTTGTCCCCTTCTCCTCCTGCCCCCAATCCCTCCTAGCATTGGAAAAGACTTTGATTATGTATAGATGTGTATAATTTTGATATGATATTCAAATGCTTGTTTTCTCTTTTAGTTGCTAAGTTAATTATTCACTTAATGAAGAGCTGAACTGAACTTTGTCTAAATGCAGACTCTGGTTAACAATTCTTTTTAATTGAGGACAATGACATATATATTGTATTGGTTTTAGGTATACAATATAATGCTTTGATATATGCATATATTGCAAAGTGATTGCCACAGTAAGTCTGGTTAACATCCATCACCATATGCTCACAATTTTTTTCTTGTGATGAGAACTTTTAGGATCTGTTCTCTTAACAACTTTCAAATATACAATATAGTACTGTTAATTATAGCAATCATTCCCAGGAGTTATTTATTTGACTGGAAGTTTACACATTTTAATTGCCTTCACTTCTTTCAACCACCCCCTGCTCTCTGCCTCTGGCCCCACCAATCTGTTTTCTGTATCAGCTTCCCTGTCCTTCACTATCTCCTGGAGTTTGCTCAGACTCATGTCCATTGAGTCGATGATGCCATCTTACCATCTCATCCTCTCTCGCCCCCTTATCCTCCTGCTCTCAATCTTTCCCAGTATCAGGGCCTTTTCCAATGAGTGGGCTCTTTGCATAAAGTGGTCAAAGTATTGGATCTTCAGATTCAACATCAGTCCTTCCAATGAATCGTCAGGATTGATTTCCTTTAGGATTGGCTGGCTTTATCCCCTTGCTGTCCAAGGGACTCCCAGGAGTCTTCTCCAGCACCACAATTTGAAAGCATCAATTTTTCAGCATTTAGCATTCTTTATGGTCCAACTCACATATGTACATGACTACTGGAAAAACCATAGCTTTGACTACATGGACCTTTGTCAGCAAAGTGATGTCTCTGCTTTTTGATAAGGTTTCTAGGTTTGTCATAGCTTTTCTATCTGTGAATATGGCTAACAATTCTAATCAGATTTTAAACTATGCTATTTCACATATTAACAGATTGAAAAATTATTATTTCCCACTTAGAGTGGTGTTTAAAACTGCTCATGTGTTCTACATTAAAGTGTGGAACTGCCCACTCCATACCTGAAAATTAGCTGTTCAGTGAAAAAAGAGAAATAGAAATCTATTTCTTTCATATAACAGTGAGTATTTATTCAAATCCAAGAGCTAATGGCAGACTTAATGGAAAAGTGCTAAAGCCATTCTTTTAAAATTAAAATGAAGCAAGAAAATTTTCAAGTCTTCTGCTATCAGTATTATTAATTATATTAAAATCATAACATAAACCATGAAAATGAAATACAAGCAATAATATTGGAAAGGAAGAGACAAAAGATAATTTTCAGATAACATTATTGTAAAACTAGGAAAGCCAGAGCAACTTGCCAAAAAAGTTTTAAATAATTTTGAGTATTAAGATAATTAAATAATTCTTATTAAAATAATGAAAAAGCAGCTGGACACAAAATATGACCTGCATATCAACAATAACTGATCAGAATACATACTATTATAGATATTAATTATAATCATTTATCTATGTGTTTCCTACATTAAAAAGCAGAAACATTACTTTGTCAACAAAGGTCCGTCTAGTCAAGGCTATGGTTTTTCCAGTGGTCATGTATGGATGTGAGAGTTGGACTATAAAGAAGGCTGAGTGCAGAAGAATTGATACTTTTGAACTGTGGTGTTGGAAAAGACTCTTGAGTCTCTTGGACTGCAAGGAGATCCAACCAGTCCATCCTAAAGGAAATCAGTCCTAGGTGTTCATTGGAAGGACTGATGCTGAAGCTGAAACTCCAGTATTTTGGCCACCTGATGTGAAGAGCTGACTCATTTGAAAAGATCCTGATGTTGGGAAAGACTGAGGGCAGGAGGAGAAGGGGACGACAGAAGATGAGATGGTTAGATGGCATCACTGACTCAATGGACATGAGTTTGAGTCAACTCTGGGAGTTGGTGATGGACAGGGAGGCCTGGTGTGCTGCAGTTCATGGGGTCGCAGAGTTGGACACGACTGAGTGACTGAACTGAACTTCCTACATAACATAAAAGAAATATATTAAGAATAACAACAAATGTTAAAAATGCTTACAAAGTAGCTTAATTTAGTGACCTTTGACTTACAGTTTTACTGAGAAATTTTAAAAAGGAAACACAAATAAATTAAACTATGATATTCTTGAATGAGAGACTATGATAAAGATGTCAGTTTCTCTCAAACTTAAGAGATTTTCATAACCCTACTGAAAAAACCCAAATAGTAATTTTTATAAATATTATCATAAAATTCAGTTGGAAAATTACCAGAAGAATTAATAAAAGAATTTTGTGAAAAATGAAGCATACTGAAATGGTTAGCCCTAATGGTCAAATATCAAAACATGTTAAAGCAANAGCATCATTTTTCAGAATAGCAGACGTTTGAAAATTTGTGTCCAAAGTTTTATATTCGGACCTCCTGTGGGGTTTCTCCCGTGCTGGAAACCTAGGATTAAAAAAAAAAAATGAACTCCTCTCTTTATTTCACATTTTAATCATCACTAAATTCTGTATTCTCAATATTTAAAATTGCTTTTACTTCTTCAGTTCCACTGGCTTGATGCAGGCCCTCGTCTTTTCTAGCCTAGACTATTTCAGTAACCTTATCTTGTTTTCTTCAGGCTTCAGAATTCCTTCTCTTTAGTCTTCATCAAAGTAAGTTTGATCAGGTTATTCTTTAGATTGCATCCTTTCAGTGTTTTTGCACGGAGTAAAGTGTAAACATCATGATCTAGTCTCTGCCTACTTCCCAGTCTTCATATAGGAGCCCATCCTCCCCACCATCTCAAACATCAGTCAGTCAGTCAGTCAGTTCAGTTGCTCAGTCGTGTCCAACTCCTTGCGACACCATAAATCGCAGCACCCCAGGCCTCCTTGCCCATCACCAACTCTAGGAGTTCACTCAAACTCGTGTCCATCGAGTCGGTGATGCCATCCAGCCATTTCATCCTCTGTCTATCCCTTTCTCCTCCTGCCCCCAGTCCCTCCAGCATCAAGGTTTTTTCCAATGAGTCAACGCTTTGCATGAGTTGGCTAAAGTATTGGAGTTTCAGCTTTAGCATCAGTCCTTCTGATGAACACCCAGGACTGATCTCAGACGTTGAGCTTAGACTAATGCTGAAAGCTTTTTAAATATGCAACTCTACTATTTTAAAAAGAAAGCATGCATGATTTCTTTATATTCATGAATTATTGCTAATTTATATATTTACTATTTGTGAAGCATGTTGTCTAGATAATATAAATATGTATAGGAATTCTATTTTTCTTATATATTCTAGCAGATTCTGTATACTTTGTTTTGGATATTATTACTCTTTTTTGGTAGTTATATAGTTGTGCTTTTTTACATTCTGATGTGTATTCTTCCTGTTTGTTCATTTACTAAAATGCAGTAAAAGCTAACCCCTGTAGAACCTTTCCCTATTCTTTATTTTGCATTTACTGTTGTACTGTGTGCATTTGGCTAGTATAGCACTTGTCTATCATATTATAACCCATGTATACTTTGTACTCACTATTATTCCATCATCTTTCATTTATAGGGCAATAGCTGCCTACTTGGTCTGCCTCNTCTTCCTGTTTGTTCATTTACTAAAATGCAGTAAAAGCTAACCCCTGTAGAACCTTTCCCTATTCTTTATTTTGCATTTACTGTTGTACTGTGTGCATTTGGCTAGTATAGCACTTGTCTATCATATTATAACCCATGTATACTTTGTACTCACTATTATTCCATCATCTTTCATTTATAGGGCAATAGCTGCCTACTTGGTCTGCCTCAGGTCATTTTTTCTTCAATCCAGTCTGTTCTCCAAGCCTCAGCCAGAGTAACTTTTAAATACACAAATCTGACCATGTACCTATATATACCTTAATGTTGTTTTAAGTGTAAAGAGCCAAATCTTGGTTATGACCCGTAGACTCCTGCCTGCACTCTGGTTCTATCTCCCCTCTCTCTCTTTAAACTTCTAGTTATGCTAATCTTCCTTTAGTTTCTAGAACCTTTCAGGTCCCTTCTGCCGTTTGGGTAATGTTCTCTCTGTCTGGAATTATTTTCCCTCTCTATTTGTTGAATCGTAACCCAAATTTCCCTGGAGAAACCTCCCCTGACATCCCTGCTGGGCTCCCCCTCCCATTCCCTGATCAGGTCAGGTCCCCCTATTATGCTCTTTTATGATACTGTGTATCTTACCTTTAGAGAATTTGTTGTTTATCCTTATCTGTTTGATGTAACCTCTTTGGAGGCAAGTACTAGCACTGTTTCGCCCATTGTTGTGTTCTGAGCATTGAGAACAGTAGCTGGCACGTGGTACTCAGTGAATGTAACTAATGGATGAATGTTATATTGTAGTGTAATGTGTTTGCATGCTTGTCTTTATTGACCTCAGGGATTCTTGAGAGAAAGCAGCATGCTTTTTAAGTGATTTTTGAATCACTGTACATTACATAATACCTGGCACATAATAAGTGCTCCACTAACCATATGTGGTTGAATAACTTTGCAGTGTCTATATTATCATAACAATCACAGAAGAGTTTTGACATCTCAATTTTTTTCACTGAAGTCTTAACAATGTGAGAATTTTGGCGCTAGAAGGGACATTAGAGATTATTGGGTCAGGTCTCATTTCTACATGAGGAAAATCAAGTCTAGAGAGCTAAATAACAGTCTAGTCTCACAACCAGGTAAGGGATAGGATCTGGGCTGAAACCCAGATCTTCAGATTCCTAACTCACTAATGCACGTTGCTTTCTTTAGCATGTATTCAACTGTTGAGAAGTTTAAAAAGAGATATATATTGGGTTGGCCAAAAAGTTCATTCTGGATTGTCCATAAGACGTAACATGTATATATATATAACACAAACACATGCACTCGAGTGATTTTTAAATTTCATTCTTCTGGAAATTTTCTTCCTAGCTGAAAATTAAAAGAGCTAATATATGTTTTACAGTTATTATATTCCAATCACCATTCCTGCATTCTGTGTGTCAGATAATGCTACCATTTTATAGATGGGGAAGCGGAAGCACAAGAAATTAAGCAGCTTTCCTAAGTTTATACAGCTAGTAAGTAGTAGGGTCTAGATTTGAATCCAGGCAGTCTGATTGTTCTCATAATTAATGCTGTTTAGGAGCAGATCTGAGATCATTATGGTTTATATTCACTGTTACTTTAATATATAATAAAAATAATATTCATTAGGTGTCTGGTACTGGATGTTGAGATTTTTGATGTTCCGTGATGGCAAATGTAATTAAGATTTACTCTAACAGATAGTAAAATGGTACTTGGAAGTATGGTGGAGAATGTATTCAATCAGATATTTTGGTGAGTTCAAATAAAATAATAGGAAGCATTCAATATTCATTCCTATTCAGCAGGAAGGATATTGTTATGTGTAGAATGAAGACAAGAAATAAGTCATTCACAATTTAAAGACTGAATGGAAAACTGGAAAGCATATGAGGAAGAGCTGACTGTATTTGAGATAAAATGTTTAAAAACAGCCCCTCTCACAGTAACCCCCCCAAATAAAATTATTTTGGCTTTCATAAAGTAAAATACTAGAATATTTATAAACTTGTGTGGTGATGACTTACTGTAACTAAAAATTCCGTGTATCTTAACTGCCTTTTATCAGTCTTTATGTTGGGAAATTTGACTTTCTTCTAATCTTTTTGCTATAATTTGATTACTAGGATCAAGCAGAACAGTTCTTTAGAAGTGGCCATACAAACAACTGGGCAGTTTTGGTATGTATTCTACAAAGGTTTACCTTATTTACATTAGATACGTGTCTGAGAAATTTTGTGTGAATCAAACTCTTAAGAATAAAATTTATTTCTTGTAACAGAAATTATATTTATATGGCTATATTTTAAATTGACCACATCAACTAATAATATTCTTTGCTTCCAGTATATCTGTCAAGTGGTGATGTGTAAATAAATAGAAAGATAAGCTAGAGATCCTCTTGTTAAGGGAAGTATTTTATGAAGTGTAGTGGTATTTTAATGACAGAAACTAGTAACTTACATTGAATATTTCTTATCTATAATGTTAGTTTATAGAAATTCTCTACTTTGGCTATTTTCTTAAAGAAAATTTTTTTTGTTGTTTACAAAAGTAAATGATCATTGTAGAAAATTCAAGTTATACAGAAATGTTTAGAAGCAGACAGATTACTTTTATGTTATTGTGATTAAATAGAATAGTAACATGTCTCATGACTCATTTCCTCATTCGGGTCCATGACTCATTTTCTTGTTCTTCAGGAACAAATACCTTTTATATGCTACCACCTCATAAGAGATTTTATAAAGGAATTGAACAAAAGCTGCTCATGATAAGAACAGAGGTTTTAGTGATCACTTAAATTGGACAAAACTGTGAAGTAGCAGGCTGTGACCCACCAGTTTGAGAAGATAACTTGTTTTGTAGAAAACTACAGTGTTAGTCGCTCAGTTGTTTCTGACTCTTTGTGACCCCATGGACTGTAGTGTACTAGGCTCCTCTGTCCATGGGATTTTCCAGGCAAGAATACTGGAGTGGGTTGTCATTTCCTTCTCCAGGGGATCTTCCCTACCTGGGAACTGAACCTGGGTCTCCCTCATTGCAGGCAGATTCTTTACTCTCTGAGCCACTAGGGAAGTGTAGGAAACTTAAGAGCACTTCCAGTTAGTCTCTATATGGAAATTCTTAAAAGAGGGAATAACTGCCTATGTGCAGACAGCTAATTTCCAAAAGGCTCCTTTAGAATAGAAGCCTGTTAGCTTATACCACACACATTAAACTCTTCCTTGTTCTGGGAACTTCCATGTTCTTGAAACAGCCCCTCTCTAATCTGTGCAACCTGGGTCTCCATAGAGAAACTGAAGGTGAAAAAGAATTACCACTGAGTATTTCACAACTGCTGTTTTCACATTTGTGTAATATTTTACACATTAATGGCTTCCCTGGTGCTCAGACAGTAAAGAATCTACCAGCAATGCTACTGGGGAGACCCGGGTTTGATCCCTATGTTGGGAAGATCCCCTGGAGAAGGGAATGGCCACCCACTCCAGTATTCTTGCCTGGAAAATTCCATGGGCAGAGGAGCCTGGTGGGCTACAGTCCATAGGGTCACAAAGAGTTGGACATGACTGAGCAACTAACACTTTTACACGTTAACTCAGATTTATTAGAGCGAGACTTAAGTAAATTGTACTTTCTTAAATGGAAAATTATCATATTTGACCAGGAAGGGCCTAGTTGAAAGTATAAAACATACATTTCTTTCAGTGTTATTTAATTCAAATTAAATATGTATATTCCAACTGCCCCTCCCCTTGCCCCCCTATCCTCCTAGTTTGAATTAGTTTTAGTCTTGACTGGATGATCAGAGGTAAATGAAATGCCCCTTTGCTCTTGTAATATGACTGAGAAAACTTGCCACCAGAGGGAGATAGAAGAAAATTGGATTCCATTTTAGTTTCAGGATCTGCTTTGATTAAAACATTTTTGTCTCTGTTTAATACAAGTTATATAATCCATACTCACGGTGAAAAAAGTAATACTGATGGGTAGTGATTTTGATTCTACCTTTTTTGGTTTTGGTTTTTGCTAATATAGGCAATAGTATAGTGAAAATCCTTGAATACATATTTTTGCATGCTTCAGTTCAGTTCAGTTCAGTCGCTTAGTTGTGTCCAACTCTTTGCGACCCCATGGACTGGAGTATGCCAGGCTTCCCTGTCCACCACTAATTCCTGGAGCTTCCTCAAACTCATGTCCATTGAGGTGGTGATGCCATCCAACCATTTCATCCTCAGGTGTCCCCTTCTCCTCCTGCCTTCAATCATTCCAAGCATCAGGGTCTTTTCAAATGAGTCAGTTCTTCGCATCAGGTGGCCAAAGTATTGGAGTTTCAGCTTCAGCATCAGTCCTTCCAATGAATATTCAGAACTGCTTTCCTCTAGGATAGACTGGTTGGATCTCCTGCAGTCCAAGGGACTCTCAAGAGTCTTCTCCAACACTACAGTTCAAAAGCATCAGTTCTTCGGTGCTCAGCTTTCTTTATAGTCCAGCTTTCACATCCATAGATGACTACTGGAAAAACCAAACTTTGACTAGATGGACCTTTGTCAGCAAAGTAACGTCTCTGCTTTTTAATATGCTGTCTATGTTAGTCATAGCTTCTTCCAAGGAGCAAGCATATTTTAATTTCATGGATGCAGTCACCATCTGCAGTGATTTTGGAGCCCTAAAAGATAAAGTCTGTCACTGTTTCCATTGCTTCCCCTCTGTTTGCCATGAAGTGATGGGACCAGATGCCATAATGTTAGTTTTCTGAACGTTGAGTTTTAAACCAACTTTTTCACTCTCCTCTTTCACTTTCATCAAGAGGCTCTTTAGTTCTTCACTTTCTGACATAAGGGGAGTGTCATCTGCATATCTGAGGTTTTTGATATTTCTCCTGGCAGTGTTGATTCCATGTTGGGCTTCACTCAGCCCAACATTNTAAAATTTCGCATGCCATGGGCAACTGAGCCCCATGCCACAACTCCTGAAGTCTTCATGTTCTAGAGCCTGTACTCCTTAATGAGAGAAGCCACCTCAATGAGAAGCCCACACACCTTGACTAGAGATTAGCCCCTGCTTTCCACAACTGGAGAAAGCCCATGCACAGCAACAAAGACCCAGTGCAGCCTAAATAAATAAATAAATAAATAATGAAAATTTTAAAAATGAGAAGATCTGAACAGAGCAACAGAGACCCAGTGCAGCCAAAATAAAGAAAGAAAAAAAGAAAATTTTAAAAATGAGCATATCTGAACAGAGATTTTCCAAAGAAGATATAATGAAAATGAGTTAGTTGCATGGACTGTAACCCACCAGGCTCCTCTGTCCATGCAATTCTCTAGGCAAGAATACTGGAGTGAGTAGCCACTTCCTCCTCCAGGGGATCTTTCTGACACAGGGATCAAACCTGAGTGTCCTGCATTGCAGGCTGATTCTTTACCATTTGAGCCACCGTATATTGATGGCCAGTGGGTACATGAACAGGTGCTTAGCATCACTAAGCATCAGGGAAATACAAACAAAAACTTCAGTGAGATACTACTGTAAATAATCTAGAGATGATATAAAGTATACAAAGAATGTTGATGTGTACGTTATATGCAAATACCAAGGCATTTTACATATAGAACATGAACATCTGTGGATTTTAGTAATTTTAGTAATCCCAGGGATTCCTGGAACCAACCGTTTCACAGCCAACCAAGGGGCAACTGTATTGGGGAAGCAATAAAAGGAGCCTGATACATTTGATATCATGATATTGGGTAGGTGCTAGGTTGTTCTGAGAAACAGTAGGGAAGAAAGACAGTTGGTGGGGTGGAACACACACTAATTTACTTCTCTTCCTACCTTCTTTCTTTTTCCCTTTCCTTCTCCCTCCCTCCCCTTTTCAACCAGCAGATATGTATTGAGAGCATATGGTGTTTCAAATACACTTGCCAGTTTTTGTAATTTCAACTGATGTGGAGATACAGGGAGAGAAAAGGGCAGAGAAGGAAACTATAATTTCCATGGAAAACCTAAGTATTCGACTGGTGGCAGTGGGAGTGACCTCAAAATAAGTCAGACTCAACATTTCACCAGGGAAAATGGTGATAAAATAAATATTTCTAAGAAATTTGTGAGGAATTTCTAGTGGAAATTTGATAGAAATAATGTTGTAATTCTGTCACATTATATCTGACTCAGGAGGTGTTAAAAGGATAAGAAATTTACATTTGTGAACATAGTTTAATTTCTTTGGAGAAAAGATATTTCACAGAGTTTTATATAAATGGCTTCCAAGAATTCGGCCTTAGCTTGAGTGGGAGATAAGTCAGTCAAAGGTAACCTGACGTTAAATCCTTACACCTACCCATTAACTTATTTTTAATTATATCCATCTACAAGGCTTCAAATCATGAAATTGAGATATTATTCTAGAAAGTAAAGCCCATATTGGTCAGAAGTTAACTTACCTAAACTGTTTTTTCTCTACCATACTGGAAGCAGAGACAATCAAATAAGATCATATAAGGGAGCTTATTCTACAAATATATTTTCGGATTTATTCTGGATAAGTAAAAGCTAACTTAATATTCTGTAGTTCTTCTATCTATATTGTTATACTTAATAAAAATAGATATTAAAATATTAACTTTGATCTACTGATAAAGTTTTTAGTAGATTGCACTTATTCAAGAAAGTAGTTTAGATATTGTGCCCCCCCTCATTTTGTTGTTTATTTAGATGTTTAGCTCTTGCACTAGGTTTTTATAAATGACAAACACTGACAAATTATTTGCCAACAGAACTATAACCACATATACACATCACCATTTGATCAATTATATAATAATTATCAAATATCCAAGTAAGTATAAACTCAAAAGTCATATAAAAATTAGATATCTGTTCAGTTCACTAACAGAAACCCACTTCTCATTTTGAAAGGGAGGTTGGGAAGAGAAGGAAAAAAGCACACTTCAAGCAAAAATAATAACTGGTGAACGACTTCTAGTAGGTGTAGAAAAATGACAAGAGCTTCAAAAATGTTATGACTGAGAAATTTTTAGCTACAGTAACAAAGCATCTTTACCTTTAAAAAGTACTTACTAATTAAAGAGCATATTCTTTATATTCTGCCCAAGATAAAGGCAAGATCTTACTGGAAATATTTAATAGCCTTCTCCCATTCCTTTTTAGGCTCTTCCTGTTGTGACACATGAAAGTGCAAACATTAAATTAATTGTACAGCTTTTTTGCTTGGAGGTGTTAAAAGATATACTTCTTTGTACAATGTAGATTTTAAAAATGCAGATTTTCCATAACAGCACAAATGAGATTTATGGGACGATATTCAGTAACAGCATATGACTTGTGGGCTTCCCTGGTGGCTCAGTGGTAAAGAATCCACCTGCCAGTGCAGGAGACACAGGTTCCATCCCTGAGTTGGGAAGATCTCCTGCAGAAGGAAATAGCAACCCACTAGAGTATTCTTGCCTGGGTAATCCCATGCACAGAGGAGCCTGGTGAGCTATAGTGTATGAGGTTTCAAAGAGTTGGACATGACTTAGTAACTAAACAACAACATATGACTTGATAAAAAATTAACAAAAATCAGTGGTCATGTAAACCTGATGTATACTTTTAAGAATGTGGGCAAATGTAAGTGTACTGTGAGCAAGCAAATAACTGTATAGGCCCTGCTTTCAGTAAGAAATGACTGAAGGAATAAATCACATAAGATCTAGAATGTTCATAGTTCCTAGGGTTTTAGTTCCATATATAACACTAAAAAATATAAAATGTTATACTGGATATTTTGGTACCTGAACTTTCTAAATTTCTTATGTCTTGAAGATTCTGATATGGGAATAGATCAAAGAAGACATAACTCAGTATTGTATGATTTCAGGAATTGGGAGGAGTGATAAATTTGAAATGCTGGACAGCAAGAGTCTTTTATTAAGTGTCCAAATAGTTTCATTTTAACCTAACAGCAAGGATATCAAACCAGTTAATCCTAAAGAAAATCAACCATGATTATTCATTGGAAAGACTGATACTGGAACTGAAGCTTCAAGACTTTAGCCACCTGATGCAAAGAGCTCCTCTTTGGAAAAGACCTTGATGCTGGGAAAGATTGAGGGCAAGAGAAGAAGGGGGTGACAGAGGATGAGATGGTTGGATGGCATCACCAGCTCGATGGACATGAGTTTGAGCAAACTCCAGGAGATATAGTGAAGGACAGGGAAGCTTGGCATGCTGCAGTGCATGGGGTCGCAAAAAGTTGGACATAACTTAGTGACTGAACAACAACAATAGCAACCTAGGCGTAGAGGCTCTGTCAAACATGTAACCTGGTAAAACTGCTTTTCTGTACTTCTATACATGAGCATTAGACTTACTCACTGAACCAACTTCTTGGCTAATGTGTGCAACAAATTAGGTCCTGTCTGAAGTTCTACTTCCAAGACAGCATCAGACACCACAGTTCTGTTGACCACCGAAGTCTTTGCAGCACAGACACGTTTGAGAGTGATGTTCTCTAAATACTGAAGTTGCTTGATGCTACAAGCTCCATGCTGCTTTTGTTTTCTGATCTGCACTGCATCTTTAGGTTTCATTCTACTTTCTTGCTAGGGTGGCAAACAGTGGAGCTCTTTAAAGACTTGCCACACAGTGAGCATCTGTACAATAACCATGTTCTTCATAAAACTTGATTCTCCCAAGACTTAACTGGTCATCAGCAATATGGTTAGATGATGCATTTTCATCAAAAGGATAGTCAGGAAAGTGGATATCTTCTTTTTCCTAAGAGCAGTGTTGCACATTGCTTCACATACTCCTATTAATACTGTTGTGGTAATCCACATTTCTTCAGTTTCTCCATAATTTTGTTCATAATTTTGGTTGGATTGTGTAATAAGAAAAATCATGTGCTTGTATGTGACTTCCATGGGAGTTGGACATTTCATGCAAGACATTAATTTAGTCAAAAAATACTCATTAGGGCTGTGAAAGAATTAAATACAGAAATGATATAACTTGAGTTGGAAAATGCTTTGTGGATTCAATTCAACACTTCTGGGTCCAGCTTCTTGGTGGAGTGGTAATAAATTTCTATAGCTTTCTTGTCCTCATAAAGGTCATGCTGTGCTTGGCAGTAATCTTCATTCACCTTCAGAAACTCCATAAATGTGTGATGACAGAAAGGAGTACATTTACTCCTTGAAAACTGTGGCCTAGTCATACAGTGGGTACCACGGTGGCAGCGACACAGGCAGCTGTGGCTGTGCTGCAGGGTGGAGGCAGTGCAGGTGTTGACAGAGGCAGCGGGCGTAAGTTGGGTTTTGGAAAAAAGTTGAAAGCAGAATGTTCCATTCCCTGAGTATTCGTTGTCAGATTTTATTGTAATTAAAAAAAGATTTTGGGAAGATTTTTGCAGGTTTTTTTTTTTTTAAAGGTGAAAACAGACTTAAAAATTTGTAGCTCTAAAATTAAATGATTTGTTTATTTAAAAGTTTAAAAATGTTTGTATTGAATTTTAAAGCATAAATTTCATTGAGCCATGAAAAATGGAAATACTGAAATGAGATTCGTATGAGGGAAGTGTGTGCGTGCCTGCTAAGTCACTTCAGTTATGTCCGATTCTTTGTGACCCTATGGACTGTAGCCCGACAGGCTCCTCTGTCCATGTAATTCTCCAGGCATGAATACTGAAGTGGGTTGCCATGCCCTTCCTCAGGGGATCTTCCTGACCCAGGGATCGAACTCGTGTCTCTTACATCTCCTGCACTGGCAGGTGGGTTCTTTACCAGTAGTGCCATCTGGAAGCCCATGAGGAACATGATGTCCCTTTAATATTTGTTGATGTGAGTATAGAAATTATTAGAGGTTTTGGCTCTGCTCACTATACGGCAACATATTCCATTTTGCCAAAGAATGTAGTAGTAGTGGGTGGAACGTATGCGGACTCTGAAATTAAATCTTGTGTCTTCTGCTTATCAGTTATGCAGCTTTGAGCAAATGATCTGCCCTCACTGAATTTCCTTAACTTTAGAATGAAGACAGAAATAGCCTTCACAAGATTGTGGTGATACAGTGAGAATTAAGTATCTGAAAAGACTGCAGCACAGTGCCTATCACACTGTAAACTCAGCAGATACTTGTTCCCATCGTCCTGTTACTTTACCTTGTTTCTGTTTTCCCATAGTTTCTGATCTTATTTTTTCATAATCTTATTCCAATATGGAATCCAAATTTGACAGTTTGGATAAAATAGTGTGTGTTTAGTTTAATATGGAATGGTTAAATCATGTTAGTTAACATCATTCAGTTCAGTTCAGTTGCTCAGTTGTATTCAACTCTCCACGGCCCCATGAAATGCAGCACGCCATNTTTACCTTGTTTCTGTTTTCCCATAGTTTCTGATCTTATTTTTTCATAATCTTATTCCAATATGGAATCCAAATTTGACAGTTTGGATAAAATAGTGTGTGTTTAGTTTAATATGGAATGGTTAAATCATGTTAGTTAACATCATTCAGTTCAGTTCAGTTGCTCAGTTGTATCCAACTCTCCACGGCCCCATGAAATGCAGCACGCCATGCCTCCCTGTCCATCACCAACTCCCGGAGTTCACCCAAACTCACGTCCATCGAGTCAGTGATGCCATCCAGCCATCTCATCCTCTGTCGTCCCCTTCTCCTCCTGCCCCCAATCCTTCCCAGCATGAGTCTTTTCCAATGAGTCAACTCTTCGCATGAGGTGGCCAAAGTATTGGAGTTTTAGCTTCAACATTAGTCCTTCCAGTGAACACCCAGGACTGATCTCCTTTAGGATAGACCTTGCAGTCCAAGTACTTTAAAATTGTTGAGTTATTTTTAATTGATATTTACTATTACCTTCTAGTTAATTAGCCTTTCATTTTGTTTGCCATAGTCTCCATTTTATATTTTTCCTCTTTAAGTTTTGTTCTAGTTGACTTTTATGATCAAAGTGAATAACAGAAATGGTGGTAACTCTTCACCACCAGTGTAGTGTGTCTATATTTTATCCTTTGTAAAAAATATTTTAAAAAAACTGATAAAACTGATAACTTCAGAAAAAACATAGCCATCCAAGTCTTCTTAATGAATAACTAAACTTATTTGTAAGAGTATCTTTCTTAGTGCCCAGAGAAAATAAGAGGATTTTTTAATTTACATGCTATTTGTAAAGAGATATGTACCAGAGAAGGCTTATTAATGATGTTTGCAAATATTTTTCTGGAAAAATGTGCAATCTAGGCATTGTGGTTAAGTCCTAGGAAACTGTTTATAGCATTCTAATAAAGTTACATATAGACTTTTACAGGAAGGAAAGCAACACTTATGAGCAGAAACTCAGAGACTTAAGAGAGCATTGAAGATCTCCTGTGATCCTCAAATCTCCAGCTGCTGTAATTTTGGCTACTGTCTAGAATAGGATGGTGATATTATTGAAGATAAGCTTAGCGTAGCTCTGGTTGCTAAAGATGCTCTAAGGTAGTATTATCTGATTTATTATATGGATATAGTATGTATAGCAATTTTCAATGAGTTGTTTAAAAACACTTTTTACCAATATGGTAATCTGTTTAAATATCATTTAGTGAAAAAATGTTATTATGGTAGTACCAGCCTGTTATAAATGAAAAGGTATGCTTTTTGAAGCTTTGTACTCTAATTGTCTAGAGCAGTGAAAATTTTTCATCTATGTAAAATTTATTTTTGTACCTGTTGGTTACTACTTCCTGACTGGGCCAAGGATGAATTTCAGAGGGGAGGGTAAAGAATGACTGATGCAGAGCTTACCTGCTCCTTCAGTGTTGTTGTTTAGTTGGAGTTGTGTCTGACTCTTGTGACCCCCCCCTAGACTGCAGCCTGCCAGGCTCCTCTGTCCATGGGATTTCCCAGGCAAGAATACTGGAGTAGGTTGCCATTTCCTTCTCCACGGAATCTTCCTGACCTGGGGATCAAACCCACGTCTCCTGCATTGGGATGCAGATTCTTTACCACTAAGCCCCTAGAGAAGCCCTCCTTTAATGTTAGGCAAATGTAATAATGGGAAAGTATTTGTTTTGAATTGTTTTCCTCTCACACATTTCTAGAATTGGGTTTCATGTCTTGTTTTTGGAGAGGTTTTAAAATTTTATTTTTGTATTGATCTTTAAAATCTGTTTCAGCATGATCATGATTCTGTTAGAATAGACAACAAATAGTGGCAAGGGAAGAAAATACTATCAGTTTATTTATTTATTAACCTATAAAGGAAAGAAGTTATGCTTCACTAATATTTATTATATATATTTAAAGTCGTGAATACATATGACTAACAGATTAGTGGAAACATATATGGG
Source organism: Neotragus moschatus (assembly GCA_006410615.1). Lineage (NCBI taxonomy): Eukaryota > Metazoa > Chordata > Mammalia > Artiodactyla > Bovidae > Neotragus > Neotragus moschatus. The sequence goes on along the minus strand of SJYA01000433.1, from coordinate 273,145 downwards.
TGTGTCCTCTAATTTTTTTTTTAACTGACAAGAGGAAATGTATGATTTAAACAGTATGAAAACTACGTATATAAGTAAGCACTGTATTTGTTTCAAACCCAGTTTGAACTTTATGCAGTTTCAGTGCTTCTCTTTTCTTTTGGTTTTGTATTGAAAGAAGGCCATATTACCCTATGCTTGTGTGATGTAGGTTCTGCGGGACCTCAATAAAATGAGAGAATTGAGTCATAACACATGGTAGTATAGGATTTCCAGAGTGTAAGAATATCATATTCTTCTATCAATTGGACATATTTGAGGGATTTTTATCTTAATTTTAATAAGGTAACAAAGCAACTTGCTGTCATTATTTATAGGAATGTAGTAGCATATCTTCAATGTAGTTTTTTTTTTCTTTTTGGTCTTGATTCTAGCAGTGATTGTTTAACACATTCACAGTGAAGACTGAAATAACTGCTGTGATGCTAGCCTGATATTCAGTGAAAAAGACACTTTAAGGAGACAACAAGTTAGATCTTATGATAACTGTTGTTCAAAGACTGTTTGTTGGCAAGACTTAGTTAAATATCAGATCTGATTATTCTGAACAGTAAACAGAGCCTAGAAGTTAAGAACTGAATTTTGTGCAAAAACTTTTGTGAGCAGATGTTTTCTGTATCATCAAGTTATATTGTAGTGTGGAATGTCAAAACACAGGAAAAAATTAAATGTACAACCAGGCCTGAAGTTATCTCTTTCTTCTGTTAAATATATGAGCAGTCATATGAAGTGAAGAGAGGTTGCTTAGTCGTGTCTTGACTCTTTGCAACCCCATGGACTGTAGCTTGCCAGGCTCCTCTGTCCGTGGGATTTTCCAGGCAAGAATACTTGAATGGGTTGCCATTTCCTTCTCCAGGGTATCTTCTCGACCCAGGGATTGAACCTGGGTCTCCCGCACTTCAGGCAGACTCTTTACCGAGCCACCAGGGAAGCCAGCAGTCATTTAGTTTTAGTAAAATAGTATTATCCTTCAAATAGAGTTAGTGTTCTTAGAGTATTATTAGTTTGGCAGATTTGTTAGAATCTAATTTATAATTTTGTGTTTATTTGTAGTTTTATAAACCTAAGAAAGCATATTAAAAAGCAGAGAATGTCACTTTGCTGACAAAGGTCCATATAGTTAAAGCTTTGGTTTTTCCAGTAGTCATGTATGAATGTGAACCTTAAAGAAGGCTGAGTGCCGAAGAATTGATGCTTTTGAACTGTTGCTGAAGAAGACTCTTGAGAGTCCCTTGGACTACAAGGAGATCAGTACAGTCAATCCTAAAGGAAATCAGCTCTGAATATAATGAATATTGGAAGGATTGATGCTGAAGCTGAAGCTCCACTACTTTGGCCACCTGATGCGAAGAGCTGACTCATTGGAAAAGACTTTGATGCTGGGAAAGATTGAAGACAAAAGGAAAAGAAGGTGGCAGACGATGAGCTGGTTGGACGGCATCACTGACTCAATGGACATGAATTTGAGCAAACTCTGGGAGATAGTGAAGGACAGGGAAGCCTGGTGTGTTGCAGTCCATGAGGTTGCAAAGGCATGACTTAGTGACTGACAAGTAACAACAGCAAATAATTTTATAAGAAATGTAAGCTGAAGGAGTTTAGTTTCATTATATATTTAAGTATCATATATATAAATGGAGGCTTCCCAGGTGGTGCTAGTGGTAAAGAACTCGCCTGCCAATGTAGGAGACATGAGAGATGAGGGTTCTATCCCTGAGTTGGGAAGATCCCCTGGAGAAGAAAATGGCAACCCACTCCACTATTCTTGCCTGGAGAACTCCATGGACAGAGGAGCCTGGTGGGCTACAGTCCATGGGGTTGCAGAGAACTTCTCTTTCATATATAAGTGATTTGACACTTTGACCAAGTCAGATTTTTTTTCCTCCAGACAAGAGTTCTGAACATTGCTTAACTTTTAGAAACAATGCCTTAGGATATATGGTTGAATTTGTAAGCTTTTGAAATTCGGTCTGTTTTCTGTCTGGTTTTTCATATAGTATCTCCAGATACCATAAATTTTTATGATATATTGATTATGTTAGCCAAAGGTAACTATAGTACTTGCATTGAAGCTCAAAATTATCTGTCAGAAAAGTATTGATTGAATTTATAATTTTATGCTAAAGTGACTGCTTCTTTAGGAAATTGACATTTAATTTCAAGGAATGAAATTACCCTTCAACTGAAAACATGGCCTAAAGGAATAATCTTATTTTTATATTGAGATTTATAGGTCAGTTCATTTTTGTTTAATAGTGGTTTTATAACAAAAAAGGTATGATTGCTAATAACTTAATGTAAATCATTTTAAGTTATTAAAATGAGAAGATATATTTTCCATTTTAAGAGCAATAACTTTAACCTTTTTGTGAGAATGAATCAGTAACAGCTGAAGATCTGATCTTTAAATGTGGCAGGGTTGGAACCCTTTCAAAATAGAAAAGCCAGTTTTTAAGAAAAATCACAATGTTTCAGTTCTGAACTTTAATGTATTTGGAACATATGCAGAAGAACATTTTCTTCTTGCTGTCTCCTGCCAGACTAATTATGTATGCCACATTAATTTTTCCCTTATGTTTGGGAAGCTCAAGTGTATGATAGAATAAAGAATTGCCTGATTCATCTTCACTCATTTTAATGGTAAGATCAAGATGAGAAGCATTTAAGAGAGACGTTGTAATTTTCTCTCAAAGAAAATGTACACAAAAAATGAAAATGTTTCATTCACTCAGTGAGTGTTTCTTGAATGCCTGCTACATGCCAGGCCCTGTTCCTAAGCCTGAGTGGTACAGCACCGAAGGACAGGAAAAGCGCTGCCCTCAGAGAAGTGCTTGTATTCTAATAGGGGTGGTGATGGGAAATGACTTCAGGTTTATAAATGACCTGCATAAAAGAAAACATGTGGTGAGAACAGAAGATTTTAGCTGGGATTGGAATGATAGGAAGATTTGGAAGGAGAGAAGTCTAAATTTGGTCAGTAGCCCCTGAATTAGAAAAGGCTTGGCATATTCCTGAACAGTTGGAAGGAGCATAGTGAACATGGCTGTTAGGGGTGAAGTTGGAGACAGAGAGAGAGTCAGAGACCACATTAAGCCTTGCAGACCATGTAAAGAGTTTCTGTTTTCCTCTGATTATAATGGGGAGTCCTTGAAAGATTTTAAGTGAGAAAATTTAATGATTTGACTTGTTTAAGGAAAGTCTCTCTGGTGGCTCTAAGGAGAACGAGCCATAGAAGGATGGGAGTGGAAGCAGGAAGCCAGATGGGAGCTATTCCAGCATCTATTCCAGCATCATTTAGAGATGATGGTGGCTGATGTCAGGGGGATGGAGTGGAGCCAGTGAAGGATGGTTGCACTGGAGATGTGTTCCTCTGGTACAGAGATTGTACTTGCTGATGGATTTTATGTTTTCATACTCAAGCATTTTAGATTCTGAAAAGTAAAATTTTTGGACTATCACAGTTTAACTCTGTAAGTCTTGAGAGTGTCAGATATTACTAAAATTAAAAGCAGTGTTTGGGGAGGACAGTGTAGCTCTTTCATTTAGCTTCCTTTTGCTACATTGCATAAAGTATACTGTGTTGGAAAAAAAAAATTAAGTTAGTAACTCCCAGGTCTTGGATAAGTTCATGCCAGATTGTTTTTTTTTCTTTAAAACTTACACTACATAGGGACATATTAAAAATTTTTTTTTAATACAAGCACTTTTAAATATGTGCTCAATAATTGTTTTGGGTTATTTTTAATAAAGAATGAAAATAATTGCCACATGATATAAATAAAATTTGGGCTTTCCAGGTGGTACTAGTGATAAAGAACCCTCCTGCCAATACATGAGACGTAAGAGACATGGGTTCCATCCCTGGGTTGGGAAGATTCCCTGGAGGGGAGGGCGTGCCAACCCACTCCAGTATTCCTGCCTGGAGAATCCCATGGACAGAGGAACCTGGCGGGCTACAGTTCACAGGGTCGCAAAGAGCTGGACACTACTAAAGTGACTTAGCACATAAATAAATTGTATCTTTTTAACTTTTTGGTTCTATTGAAGTAGTATATTTACTAAAATTTTCTTTTCCTAGCCACATTGTTCTGATGCTTGCAGATGATATGGCATGCAACCCTAGAAATCCTAAACCAGCCACAGTGTATAGTCACAAGAATATGGAACTGAATGTGTATGGAGATGATGTAGAAGTGGATTATAGAAGTTATGAGGTAAAATGTTTAATGTGGCAACATTTTTGAAATGTAGCTTTCACTTTTAAGCTCTAACATAGTGGTAGAATAAAATAACCTTATTCTTTTTCTTTAAACTTTGTACGATTTTCACTGTAGCCTTGACATTCTGCAGTTTCTGGAGTTCATATTAAGGAAACAATATATTAGTAAAAGTATCTCAGCATGAAAATTTCATATATGTATCTAGGATAGAACAGCTTTGTCTTGGCTTCTGTATTATTTTATGGGGGGTTAATGTATTAACTTCCTTTTATAGTAAGTATATTCTTTGTTTTTCATATCTGACCTAAAATTTCAAGTTTTATATTTTCAGTAAATATATTAATTATGGAAATATTAAAATGACTGATACCACTTAAAGGTAACCACTTTTAATATGCCTCCAGTGTTTTTATGCACAGATGATTTAAAAAAATGATGAGTACTATATTTTCTGCCTTTGAAACTTTATTTTGAATTTAATAGATTGTATGTTTAACATTTCAAGTCTTTCTTGATGAAGTCTTCCTCAGTAATCCTTCCCCTTTTACTAAGCCTACCAAAACTAAGACACAGTTTCCCATGTTCCCAGACCTGTTTTGAAGAAATTAATACCTTTCCCCAGGCTGTAAGTTCCTTAAGGACATGTATCTTCTGTATCTTATACCTAGTGAGTTCTTACAGCCCTCTAAAGGCACTCAGAAATGTTTGTTCAACACTTAAATGTTTGTCAGTGTTGGACTTTTTCTTTTTTTTGTCATTGTAAAATGTAGACCAAGTACTTCCCTTCTTTGTTAGCCAACAAGAAGTCTTGTTAGAAAAAACACCATTTTGGTGTCTTCTGGGAAAACGTAAACCAAACAACTTATACATACACCCACAGACACACACACATAGACACTTACGTACTCACCTAGGGAAGAGTTGAACAAGAAAGCTGGGTTGATTTTCTGCTTTTTAAATTTAGACCTGTGTAATATAACTTGAAATTAGCATTATACTTCCAAGAACTTAAATATCTTTCAAAGCATCCTGGAGATGCAGAAATTCCTGGTTGGAAAATCTGGCTTGCAGTGTTATGAATTTTTTTACATAATAAGTTACCTCTAATGAAATTTAGTAACAAAATGCATTAAGGAATTAAAGATGCATAATTTGGGGGTTATTTATGGTTCTATCCTTATGGTTTTATTTTTATGATTTATTAAAGACCTGTCTTTTGTTGTTGATCTAGAGTTGACTAAGTAGTTATATGTATTAATTGTAGTACTTATAATATTTTTGAATTTGTGTATATTTTATATCTTCCCAAAGAATTGCCTGTGAAGACAGATTAATGATCTGTTTTCAGTTTTCGACAGTACTTTGTATAGCATTTGAACTTTTTGTTTCTAATTAGCTTATAAACAAGTTTTGTTTATAATTTGTTTTCCCCAAACTAGTTTTTTGTTGGTTTTTAGTATTTTGTAAAGAATGGAAACAAAGTTATTTTGAGTTGTATATTTAAATAAATATATTTCGATTGACTTATATTTCTCTTTTTAAGTTTTATTTTTAATTTATGCTGAGTAATACATAGAGAAAGAAGAAGGAATGTTTTTAAAAGTAGGAAAACAATTGATAAGTTTACTCAAGTTCTGTTTCATCTGATTTCTCATTTTTTTCCTCAGGTAACCGTGGAGAATTTTTTACGAGTGTTAACTGGGAGGATTCCATCTAGCACACCTCGGTCAAAACGTCTTCTTTCTGATGATCGGAGCAATATTCTTATTTATATGACAGGTAATTTTCAATTTAGATGTTTAATGATAGAATATGCTGATTCTTTTTCAGAAAGGAATTTGCATGGAAAGAAATTATTAAATTATTTAAATTATTTTTGGCTAAAATAGTTTGTTATGAAGTTCTCTTTTCTCATAATGTATAACAACTTGAAGTGATATTTGAAAACACTGTGTTACTTATCAGCTGATGATAAAACAGGGGTAGAATGATTTTTAGATGTCATACAGCAGGAGAGTGACTCTTACTTAGTGGTTTACTTTTCTTTATCATGATGCATTTATTTATAACTTTAAAAATTCAGTCACTTTATAAACTTTATAAATTAATCCAGCAGAGTTAATGAAGTCTGTGTACAAGAAATTTTCACTCTTCTGTGGCAAATAGGATGAAGTATAGTCTTGTAGCTTGGCTTTATTTGATGTACTAAACAAAAGGTTTTATTTATATTTCCTCCCTCATTAGACACAACTCTATAGCAGGGCACTCACCACTCTAGTCAGACACTTAGGTGCAGTGCACAACCCATCAGTCATATGTTAGCCCTGAAAATCAGTACCTAAATCTTTAGGTGGTGAGAATGAAGTGAGTTAAGAATGATTAAGAATATTGTGTGGTATATAGTAAACCTCAATAAATAATACCTATCGCCATTTTTTATCATTACATTAGCATAATTACAAGCCTTCCTATTGCATAGGCTGGCAAACTTGTCTGTTGGTACTCTTTCCGGATAACTGCAGCTATGGGAGAAATTCCAGTGTTAAAGATTGAACTGGCAAACCATGGCCCATGAAGGGCTACCTGTTTATGAAATAAAGTTTTATTAGAACACGGTTGCATCTATTTGTTTTATGTATTCTCAAAATATATAAATTTGTTTTAAATATTGTCAAAATATATGGCAGAGTCCAGTAGTTGCAGCAGAGACCAAATGGCTCTCAAGCCTAAAACATTCACTACTTGGCTGTTTACAGAAAAAGTTTAGGCGCTGACTCAGGTGCTGATTTTCAGGGCTGTCATACATGACTGATGGGTGGTGCACCGCACGTAAGTGTGACTAGAGTGGTGAGTGCCCTGCTATAGAGTTGTGTCTAATGAGGGAGGAAATATTTTTTATCCCACAACGGCATATAGTAACCACTGTTAAGCTCATAGGACTGCTTATATTCTGAGAGGGCACTGAAATAGGCAGTGGGAGGTACCTTTTAAAATTTGCACAAAGGGCCTATACTGGCATGCTAATGATGGTCTTACTCATACACTTCTTACTTTACAGCTCAGGAAACTGTAGCATAGAAAGGTTACTTGCCTAAGGTAACACAGTCATTATGTAGTAAAGCTAACGTTTGTATCCAGGCAGAGAGCATGGCTCTCGTACATTTTGAATGTCATGATCTTTTGATCAGCTCTCATAGTACAGTGGCTGATGGTTATAAAAAGGTAATTTTTAGGTGAAAACTGCATTTCCTAGAGTTGCAACGTTTCAAGTATACACTGAACAGTGCTAGCTTACGAAGGGACTAGTTATTGTCTTCAACTCCTTTCTCACCAAAAGTGTTTGCCTGGTATTTGAGAAATGTTTATCTATGGAAACTCACTTCTGCCGTAATAATGGAGCCAGTGAAAAAGTATAAATATGTGTTTAAACTGAATGATAAGAAAGCTCTTAAATGTATATCTACTATATTTTACACAGTCTATCGTTTATCTGTTTAATTGGTATAGTAGAAAAATTAATTACTTTTAACCCTAGAGTATACAATAACAAGTGATACTAAAATATTGCCATGAATGAAGTGAATGTTAATATCTAGACGTTCACAGTTTGCATTTTAAAAAAGTGTCTGTTTGATCTTTTTGACCATAAGGACATGGTGGAAATGGTTTCTTGAAATTTCAAGATTCTGAAGAAATTACCAACATAGAACTTGCAGATGCTTTTGAACAAATGTGGCAGAAAAGACGGTAATAAATAACTACTTTTCATAAGATAAATTAGTGCCTAATTTTTCCATGGTTAGTAGATTTACAAGTGTTATGAGATTTAAACTTATTTTTAAGTTACTTCTTCTAACTTTAGATTTATGTTTGTTGTTTCTATTGAACTGAATTATATTTTCTTTTTTTTTAGCAATTACACATTATAGCAGTAGTTTTATTATATTTTATGGAAGTATGAGCTGAATTCTTTTTAAAGGAAAAATTTAGATTTCTTAAAGGGCATGGAAAAAGTTCACCTTTTAAGATCTTATCTCTTGTTATATCTCATCCTTTTTGGAGAAAATAAGATTCCTAATAAACAAGTGCCCCATTATTTAGGGAGCCTGTGAACATACATTTATTTCTTGTATTTATTCTTACTTTTTGCACATTCTTAAACTCTTCATGTGATAGCAATATATTATTTCTTCTTTGGGAAAAATGCTGAAATTAGTATAAAATTTGTAGCAGCTCACATTAACAATGATATATTATTAGTAATCTGTGGTAAGCACTCTTTTAGTTGAAAGTTGTCATATGGACTTAAGTGAATTTAAATTAGCAGTTGAACATACAGATGGCTAATAAGCACATGAAAAAATCCTCGATTATCACTAAATATTAGAGAAATGTAGATCAACACTACAATGAGATACCACCTCAACACTGGTCAGAATGGCCATCATCAAAAAATCTATAAACCATAAATGCTGGAGAAGATGTGGAGAAAAGGGAACCCTCTTGCACTGTTGGTGGGAACTTAAAGGGATATAGTCATTATGGAGAACAGTATGGAGATTTCATAAAAACTGGGAACAAAACTACCATTTGACTGAGCCCACTACTGGGCATGTACCCTGAGAAAACTACAGTTCTAAATTCCTGGGTCGGGATTCCTGGGTTGGGAGGATCTGCGGGAGAAGAGATAGGCTACCTCCTCCAGTATTCTTGGGCTTCCCTTGTGGCTCAGCAAAGAATCTGCCTGCAATGTGGGAGACCTGGGTTCAATCCCTGGGTTGGGAGATCCCTTGGAGAAGGGAAAGGCTATCCATTTCAGTATTCTGGCCTGGAGAATTCCATGGACTGTATAGTCTGTGGGGTTGCAAAGAGTCAGATACGACTGAGCGACTTTTACTTGCCCCAGTGTTCATTGCAGCACTTTTTACAACAGCCAGGACATGATAGCAATCTAAATATCCATCAACAAATGAATGTATAAAGAAGCTGTGGTATATATATATACACACACAATTACTCAGTAATAAAAAGGAACAGATTTGAGTGAGTTCTAGTGAGGTGGATGAACTTAAAGCCTGTTATACAGAGTGAAGTAAGTCAGAAAGAAAAAAAGCAAATATTCTATATTAATACCTATATATGGAATCTAGAAAAATGGTACCGATGAATGTGTTTGTGGGGCAGCAATAGAAATGCAGACATAGAGAATGGATTTGTGGACACAGCGGGGGAAGGGGAGGGTGGGACAAACTGAGAGAGTAGATTAAAGCATAAACACTACCATATGTAAAATAGATAACCAGTGGGAATTTGCTCTGTGATGCTGCGAGCTCAACCAGGTACTCTGTGACAACCTAGACCGGTGGGATGGGATGGGCGGTGGGAAGGAGGTTAAAAAGGGAGGGGACATATGTATACTTATGGCTGATTCATGTCAATGTAAGGCAGAAACCAATACAACGTTGTAAAGCAATTGTCCTCCAATCAAAAATCAATTAAAAAAATAAAGTATCAGTTGAACTGCTTTTAACTTGGTTATGCTCAATAAATGCTTGTGGTTTACTTTCTAAACATATGGCACAGAGGGGAATAGGATGCTTACTGTGGCTTCAAAGTGTTTAAAATCTAGTAGAAAAGAGAAATATGTACACAGCTATGCTACAAATTGGAGAAGGCGGTGGCACCCCATTCCAGTACTCTTGCCTGGAAAATCCCATGGATGGAGGAGCCTGGAAGGCTGCAGTCCATGGGGTCACTGAGGGTCGGACACAACTGAGCGACTTCACTTTCACTTTTCACTTTCATACATTGGAGAAGGAAATGGCAACCCACTCCAGTATTCTTGCCTGGAGAAGCCCAGGGATGAGCCTGGCTCCCAGGGGGAGCCTGGTGGGCTGCTGTCTCTGGGGTCTCACAGAGTTGGACACGACTGAAGCGACTTAGCAGCAGCAGCAGCATGGTACAAATTAAATATTTTAAATACTGGATTATCAGCATAAGGAGAATGTATAGAAGTATGGAGACAGCTTTTGCTTGGTACTGATTTTATCTTATTCATTGCTATGTTTATTGAATGCATACTAGGCACTGGCACTGTGTTGCCTTGTGTTGTTGTTCTGTTTAATTTTAATAACTCCATGAGGCAGATACATTACAATTGTCGTTCTTACAAGTGTGTAAATAGAGCACAGTTTAAATAACTTGCCAAACTTTGCACAGCTAAGTGCTAGTGCTAGGATTCACATCTAAGCAGTCCTGTCCCAAAGCTTACTCTCTTTATTGTTTTATTGTACTTCCTCTTGTAACCTTTAGATGGTCCTAATCCTCGAAAGTATCCACAGATTTTTGTCTCAGAACAAGTGTGTCATATTAGTTGTACCTTCTATCATCTGCTTAGATATCATTAAGATTTTGTGCTTTCTTTTTGAGTGTAGTGTTAGCTGTTTACCTAGATTCAGTATCTGAGAAAATATTATCTGCTTCCTGTTTTCACCTTCATCAATGAGGCAGCTCATTCTAAAACATAGAGCTGATTATGTTATTCTTTCATTTAAAAAAAGCCATTGATGGCTTGTTCAGATTTATAGGATAAGATCCAAACTTCACACAGGATACTTTACAGATTGGCCCTACCTTGGTGGCTCGGATAGTAAAGAATCTACCTGCAATGCAGGAGACCCAGGTTCGATCCATGGGCCAGGAAGATCCCCTGGGAATGGCAACCCACTCCAGTATTCTTGTCTCTAGAATTTGATGGACAGAGGAGCCTGGCAGACTATAGTCCATTGGGTCACAAAGAGCTGGACACAATTGAGCAAGTAACAAACTACCTTTTTGAAACTAATTTCTCTCCATTTTACCAAGTTAATTCTAGATCTGAACTGCACCATACTATTCCCTTACCCCAGACATTGATAGTTTTTATGTTTAGGTGCTTTAATATAGGCTTTTTCCTCTGCTGGAATGTGCTATTGCTTTCTTTGTTAAAGAACATTAATCTCTCACTGCTTTTGCCAGACACATCACCTTTATGTGACCTGCCTTTCCCTCTGTTTCTCTCAGTGCTCTTGGAACATTTTTGACTTTGTTAGACTACACTTGTGAGGGCAAGGACTATATTGCATCCCCAGCTTAGTGTCAGGCATGCTGTAGGCCCTCAATACAATTTGTAATACTCATCATATTCTCATTCAATTACATGTTTATGTTTCTGTCTTCTAGTTAGATTTTGGGATTTTTGAGTATGGTGACTATCATATATGTGTGTGTGTGTGTGTGTGTGTGTGTGTGTGTGTGTGTGTGTGTTTTCCCTAAAACTAGCTCAGTTTCTAGGACTGTGTAAGTGCCAGAGAAGTGCTTTTTGAATTAAACATTTGTTTGGACTCTGAGTTATGTGTCATAGATAGGGGAAGAGAAAAGAGTTTGGGCAGCCACTTTGTGGTATAACCACTGTACTCTGTTGAAGTGGTTTCCCCAGATATGACTATACCTTTAAATTTTCTAGTATAGGTTTGTATTGGGAATTCTATTGAAAAATCTCAAATTTTTAGCTGAGGAAATGATTAAGATATGACTTAAACATCTTATGGAAGTATTATAAAATATTAACCAGTGTATGATTAACAGCATGATTCATGTCAAAGATACTATCACTTTTCTTTCAGCTACAATGAACTACTATTTATTATTGATACTTGTCAAGGAGCATCCATGTATGAGAGATTTTATTCTCCTAACATAATGGCTTTAGCTAGTAGCCAAGTGGGAGAAGATTCACTTTCGGTAGGTACATTTTCTTTTTTCCTGTTCGTAAATGGCATTGTTATTGGAATATGTAGCTATTTCTGAAATTACTTATGTGCTTTACAAATATGTTATTTCTTATTCTTAGACTTTATATCTTAGATGGAAATTTTGATTATCTTTTAAATATTTTGTTTAATGATCATATCTCTTATTAGACATGTACTTTTTTTCTTTTGCTTTTTCATAGCATCAACCTGATCCTGCAGTTGGAGTCCATCTTATGGATAGATATACATTTTATGTCTTAGAATTTTTGGAGGAAATTAATCCAGCTAGCCAAACTAATATGAATGACCTTGTAAGTATTTGCTTGATTTGATTATAGCACGATAGCTGTGCTAACCTTTCTCATACTTTAGGGTATTTTTCCTTATGCTGAATGATGCAAAAGCAGTTTCTAAGAGGGAATTTCTTTGTAATATTGGCCTGCCTCAAGAAACAAGAAAATTCTTAACCATCTAACTTTACATTTCAAGGAACTAGAGAAAGAAGAAAAAGGCCCAAAATTAGTAGAAGGAAAAATAATAAAGATCAGAGCAGAAATAAGTGAAATAACAGCTAAAAAGGCAATAGAAAAGACTGATGAAACTAAGAGCTGGTTCTTTGAAAAGCTAAACAAATTGGCAAATCTTTAGCCAGACAGACTTATTAAGAAAAAAAGAGCCCAAATAAATAAATTCAGAAAAGAAAGAAAGCAATTACAATCAATATCACAGAAATACAGATCATAAGAGAACATTATGAACAGTTACATGCCAACAAATTAGACAGCCTAAAAGAAATATGTAAATTCCTAGAAACACGCAGTCTTCCAAGACTAAATCATGAGGAATCAGAAAATCTGAATAGACCAATTACTAGTGAGGAAATTGAATTAGTATTCCCCCCTCTCCCCACCAAATGCCAGCAAACAGAAGTCCAGATCTAGGTGGCTTCACAGGTGATTCTGCTAAACATTTAAAGAAATTTAATACCCATCCTCAAATTATTCAAAAAAATGAAAACAAAATTGAAGAAGAAAGAACACTTCCAAAGTCATTTTATGAGGCTAGCATCACCCTGATACCAAAACAAAAGAATTGATACTACAAAAAAAGAAAATTACAACCTGATATCCCTGATGACTGCAGATGCAAAAATCCTCAACAAAATACTAGTAAACTGAATCCAACAATACTTTGAAAAGGATCATGCAGCATGATCAAGTGGGATTCATTCCAGGGATGCAAGGATGCTTTAACATTCACAAATCAATTATGTGATGCACTGCATTACCAAAATGACTGATAAAAATCATGATCATTTCAATAGATGCAGAAAGAAGCATCTTACAGAATTCAACATCCATTTATGATAAAAAACTCTTAGTAAAGTGTGTGTAGAGAGAATATCCTTCAGTATAATAAAGGCCACATATGAAAGATCTGTAGCTAACATACTCAGCGATGAAAAGCTGAGAGAAAGCTTTTTCCTCTAAGATAAAGAACAACACAAGGATGCCCACTCTTGCCACTTTTATTCAATATAGTATGGGAAGTCTTAGCCACAGAAATTAGACAAGGAAAGAAGTAAAAGGCATCCAAATTGAAAAGAAGTAAAATTGTCACTAATTGCAGGTGACGTTTTATAGAAATCCCTGGAGTCTCCACCAAAATACCATTAGAAGTAAAGTTGTAGAATACAAAAGTATTACCATTCAGTAAAGTTGTAGGATTAATATAGAAAGATTGATTGAATTTCTACACACGAATGAACTATTAGAAAGAGAAATAATGAAAGCAATCCCCCTTACAATTGCATCAAAAAGAATTAAACCCCTAATGATGAATTTAGCCAAGAAAGTGAAAGACTTGTATTCTGAAAACTCTTAAGTACTAATGAAAGAAATTGATGATGACACAATTAAGGAGAATAAAGCCATGATTCTGATTTAGAAGAATTAATATTGTTAAAATGTTCCAAAATCCAAAGCAATCTACAGATTTCACGTAGTCTGTATCAAAATACCAAAGGCGTTTAAAAAAAAAATAGAACTAGAACAACTAATCCTAAAATTTGTATGGAACCGCAAAAGACCCCACCCTAATAGCTAAAGTAACATTGAGAAAAAAGAGCAAAGTTGGACATGTCACATTCCCTAAATTCAGAATCTATGCTGCTAAGCTAGTAGTCAAAACAAGTGTGGTACTGGGAGCCCTCTTATAGTTGCTAGATGGGATGCTGTCTACCCGTGATGAATCATCTAATAAAGCCCAATACATTTTCAAATTACTTTATTGAATTTTAGATTTTAACAGGTGGTAGCAATGAGATTCGGAGAAGGCAATGGCACCCCACTCCAATACTCTTGCCTGGAAAATCCCATGGACAGAGGAGCCTGGAAGGCTGCAGTCCATGGGGTCGCTGAGGGTTGGACAGGACTGAGCGACTTCACTTTTCACTTTTCACTTTCATGCATTGGAGAAGGAAATGGCAACCCACTCCAGTGTTCTTGCCTGGAGAATCCCAGGGACGGGGGAGCCTGGTGGGCTGCCGTCTGTGGAGTCACACAGAGTCAGACATGACTGAAGTGACTTAGCAGCAGCAGCAGCAGCAGCAGCAGCAGCAGCAGCAAGGGCTTCCAGGGATAGCAGGAAACACAGGCCTGGCACCCTGTGAACTCTTTTGAGGTTGTTGTCTTTCTTGCTCTTTCCAAGGGCCATTGGCAAGTTCCTTTTGGTTGAGCTCTGTACTTTGTGTGTTTGAGCTCATGATCTAATTGGCTTTCCACAGTTCAGTATTTTGAGTGGAAAACTAGTCTCTTGATTCTGTCTCTAGATTCCATATTGGGAACTGTGTTGGTTTAATATGTATGTCCCCATCTGGAATCCTTTCCTAGATTCCCTGCTGAGAACGATTAGTGACAGCTACAGCTTTTCTTTTGCTTGGCATCAGTCTGCAGTCCCCATTCCTTGAGGTCTGCTGATTCAGACCTTTCCTCAGTCTCTATTTTCTTTTTTTAGTTACTGTGCATCTTTTTTAATGTGCACCTGAAGTAAAGGCCATTGTTCATGGCAATCTTGGAAGCCAAAAGGCTGCAAAGATTGGTGGGTACAGGTCAGACATTTAGAAATTGATAGAATGGTCATCACTTAACCCAGGGACGCCCATGTTAGGATAAGTTGGTCACAGAATGGGTTAGCCTGACATCTTGGTCACCTGCCAACCTCAAGAAAACTTCTGTGCAACAAGATATACTGTGAAACACCCCATCATTCCCAACCCCACGACAAGTCCCTTTAGGTATTAGTTTGGCTCTGAGAAAACCAAAGGTCTTTCTAAAAGAAATATGATCCTGTATGTCCAAATAGTTGAGCACACTGTCCTCCAGCACACCTACTTATTTTATATTTAAGAATTATGAATCCTAGAAGCTGCAATTATTTAGCAAAATGGCAAAGCTTTACTAAAATCAACCTAGAGTTATGTTAGGAAGAATGTCCTAACACAATAAGGTCACTTAATTAGTTCAGTTCAGTCGCTCCGTCGTGTCCGACTCTTTGTGACCCCATGAATCGCAGCATGCCAGGCCTCCCTGTCCATCACCAACTCCCGGAGTTCACTCAAACTCACGCCCATCGAGTCAGTGATGCCATCCAGCCATCTCATCCTCTGTTGTCCCCTTCTCCTCCTGTCCCCAGTCCCTCCCAGCATCAGTCTTTTTCAATGAGTCAACTCTTTGCATGAGGTGGCCAAAGTACTGGAGTTTCAACTTTAGCATCATTCCTTCCAAAGAACACCCAGGGCTGATCTCCTTCAGAATGGACTGGTTGGATCTCCTTGCAGTCCAAGGGACTCTCAAGAGTCTTCTCCAACACCACAGTTCAAAAGCATCAATTCTTCGGCGCTCAGCTTTCTTCACAGAACTAAAATGGACTGGAATGGGTGAATTTAACTCAGATGACCATTGTGTCTACTACTGCAGGCAGGAATCCCTTAGAAGAAATGGAGTAGACATCATGGTCAACAAGTCTGAAATGCAGTACTTGCATGCAATCTCAAAAAACAACAGAATGATCTCTGTTCATTTCCATGGCAAACCATTGAATATCACACTAATCCAAGTCTATGCCCCAACCAGTAACGCTAAAGAAGCTGAAGTTGGGTGGTTCTATGAAGACCTACAAGACCTTTTAGAACTAACACCCAAAAGAGATGTCCTTTTCCTTATAGAGGACTGGAATGCAAAAGTAGGAAGTCAAGAAACACCTGGAGTAACAGGCAAATTTGGCCTTGGAATACGGAATGAAGCAGGGCAAAGACTAATAGAGTTTTGCCAAGAGAACCCACTGGTCATAGCAAACACCCTCTTCCAACAACACAAGAGAAGACTTTACACATGGGCATCACCAGATGGTCAACACCGAAATCAGATTGATTATATTCTTTGTAGGTCATTTAATAAGTACCCTTAAAAACAAGGGTTCCCAAGTCAAACAAACCAAATGGAATATCTGATTTAATTAGTAAGCAGAAGTCTCCAAAAGCTTTCAAAATTTCAAAATAACTTCACTAGAAGTGTCCTTGCAGAAGTCTAATGAAAAATTAAACCTAGAAAAGATATTTAAAACAATGCCTCAGCCTCCCCAATTTCACCTTCTTGGGGGTTCGTTATCAAAATATTGGCCCAGAGATCAGTGTTTCAGTTGTGAACAGCTGGGACACTGGAAAAGAAATTGTTCTTAAGGGCCTGTGCAGGTTTTTCAGCATCAACTAAAATGGCCCCATATGGGCCCCTTGCAAAGTTGGTGAAACAGGGATTTTTTGGGTAAAGTGCTAAATTATTTCCTTAAACATTTAGAGAAACTGAAAATATTCAGCGCCTATTAAGAATTTATTTCGGCCTTATACCCTAAGCTAGATATACCCAGAGGGAAAGAAACATTCCAGCAACAGGTGGGTGGATGTCATTCCTTTTTGTGTCCCCAAACTTCTGTTCATGTACTTGTAGATATTGGGACTTTGGAGACAGTTGTTCTGCACTTAATCTGTGTCTTTGTGATACAGATTTCCTATTCCCATCTTCTTTGAGACTTAAGATCCGTTCTTTAAAACTGCAATTGTTTCTCTTCAGAAAAAAAAAAGGTGTGTGTGTGTGGGGGGGGAATATTTGGAGATTGGGCAGATAAATCTTGCGTGTGTTTTTCACTAATATTGGTAACTATAAGATCTCTGCATCTGTGTGTATCTACATATTTTTGTTGTAGATAAGCATGTGTATGTGTAACCTCTGGATGGTACTGCAAAATTATTTTGTAAAAGAGCTTTATTTAGTTTGACCTCAGGCTCATAAAGATTGGGCATTCTGAAATTCTCAGAAATGTTAACAGAAACTAACTGAAATGCTTTTCAAAATTATGTGATCTGAGATATTTTTAGTGAAGAAAAGCTAATTTAAGGTTGTTGGTTAAAACAAACATCTCTTTACAATTATCAGGACTAGGCTTGAAAGAAAAATAACTGGGTATGATGTATCCCTAAGTAATATAAATAATTGTTAAGAGCAAGTAAGTAAATATGTTGTTGTTTAATTGCTCTTTTGTAACCCCATGGACTGTAGCCCGCCAGGCTCCTCTGTCCATGGGATTTCCCAGGAAAGAATACTGGAAAGGGTTGTCATTACCTTCTCCAGGCGATCTTCCTGACCCAGGGATTGAAGCCATGTGTCCTGCATTGGCAGGCGGATTCTATAGATAAACGTAAGTAGGGTAAAAAGCTTTTAGTTGAATTTTTCAAATTAGTTTCCCAAATCTTTTCAGTAAATTGAAACCTTAAAGTTTTGCCAAAATTAAGTTAAATGCTAGAAATGTGATGAATATCTATTATAGACCTCTCCAAATTAAAATACTGAACCATGGAATTATTGAACATAGGTTTGGGTCACTCTCGATTTTCTTTCTTTGGCCACAACTGCATAGCTTGTAAGATGTGTAATCTTAGGTCTCCAGCCAGGGATTGAACCTGGGCCCTTGGCCATGAAAGCATGGAGTCTTAACCACTGGACTGCCAGGGGAGTCCCTTTGGTTTCTTATTTTAGAAGAACTAAGATAAATTTGGGTTTATTAGTAAGGATATACCATGTGGCTATACCTTCCACAATCTCTAGTGATGGAGGCACCCACTTCCTTGGGAAAATCATATGGACGTTAGTGAAAACCTTGGAATTTCTTGGAATTATCACTGACCCTATCACCCTTAATCCTCAGGCGAGGTTGCAAGAACTAATGGAAAAAAAAAATTGTATTCAAGAGGAACAAGAATTAATAACATGAGATTGAATGAACTGATAAGGATGATTTTAATTTTTATGACTTTGTATTTATAAAGTATTATCGGTTCTTTAATTTTTTTTCCAGATTTAAAGAAATATTTTCCCTTAAGCTGTCAACAACTTGGTAGGATATACCTTGGTGAATAAGGATGAAACATTTACTTTTTCTGCCTATCTGATCCCCCAAATTCAGAAACTCTTAGTGAATATTCTTCTTTTCATTCTCTTTGTAACAGGACACAGTTAGAAACATTGACTATATGAATTTGTTTTGTCTGGAATGTTTTATATTTGAGAGAGGTGTACATCAACTCAGGTATGACCAGACAGCTTCAAGAAAACTGCTTGGAAAAATCAACCTGGTACTTTGCTTACAAAGTTCCAGCGAAGCAATCTTAAAAAAGAACTTACGTGGTCAATCATTATTCTTGTTGCACTTCTGTAAAAATCAGGCCAAGTTTAATATAGACAAAGTAGTTTTACTGTGGTTAATGAAGTTGCTCAGTCGTGTCTGACTCTTTGTGACCCCATGGACTGTAGCCCACCAGGCTCCTCCATCCATGGAATTTTCTAGGCAAGAGTACTGGAATGGGTTGCCATTTCCTTCTCCAGGGGATCTTCCCGACCCAGGGTCCCAGGGATTGAACCTGGGTTTCCCGCATTGTAGGCAGATGCTTTACCGTCTGAGCTGCCAGGGAATCCCAGTATCTTGGTTTAAAAAATGGGGTAATCATAGAAAAATTATATTTGTACCTTTATAGATAATGGACTCTAATTGTCTTTCTAGTCTTATTATGTACCTGTAAACTGAAAGTGGATCCTGGATTCGTTTAGTTTCCTCAGATGACAGTGACTCACCAAATTAATGTTTCCAGTTTCCTTTCATCATTTTGATTTGAAATCACTAAGAACAAAGGCAGCATCCCGGGTAGCTCAGCTGATAAAGAATCTGCCTGCAATGCAGAAGACCCTTGTTCAATCCTGGGTTGGGAAGATCCCCTGGAGAAGGGACAGGCTACCCACTCCAGTATTCTTGGGCTGCCCTGGTGGCTCAGCTGATAAAGAATCTGCCTGCAATGCAGAAGACCCTTGTTCGATCCTGGGTGGCAAAGGTCCCCTGGAGAAGGGACAGGCTACCCATTGCAGTATTCTTGGGCTGCCCTGGTGGCTCAGTCAGTAAAGAGTCTGCCTGCAATGTGGTAGACCTGGCTTCAGTCCCTGAGTTGGGAAGATCCTCTGGAGGAGGGCATGGCAACCCACTCCAGTATTCTGGCCTGGAGAATCCCCATGGCTGGAGGAGCCTGGCAGGCTACAGTCCATGGAGTCACAAAGAGCCAGACACATCTGAGAGACTAAGCACAGCACAGCACAGTACAAGAACAAAGGCAGCCTTTGAGCCCTATTAGAAGGGACCTTACCAAGTATTTCTGACTGCTGACACCGCTGTAAAACTAAGAAGTATTTAGCCTTGGGTACACATCTCAGAGCCAAGGAGGATTCTGCCTGACATCTGGTCCTGTCCAAATGCTGGAGACCTCTGAATCAACCTGACAAAAAAGAGAAATAACTCACATTGATGTAGACTGCTTCTGCCCATGATGACAGATCGATACTTCATACTTTAACTGAAAGCTCTTCTTTGCTTTCCCTTCTTTAGTCTGGCATTTACCTGGAAAGATAACACTGTTATCCATATCTCCCAAGCCATTGCTTAGAGGGATAACCTCTGATATTTAGAACAACTTTTTATTTTAGATTAGGAGAAAATCTAACTGACCTTTGGCTTGAATGGGCAAAAGCAACAGAACTTGCAAATGAATCCATTAACAGTGCCACCTAAGTGGAAGTAGTTTATGCCCTGACTGGATTTGTCTTGGTTTGTGATGGTTATTTTCCTTGGGTCTATGAACGCCTAGATGACTGGTATATAAGCAGATAATACATACCTTTTAGGTTATCTAACTGTGCCTCTGTCTGTTCTAGAAAGAACTTGCCAGGAGGCATTTAGGATTTGAAATTGCTTCCTTTGGCAGCGCTAGTTTCCCTGATTAGGAGTAAATAAAAATGAGAATATGATCAGAAGCCTCTTCGTAACTCTTGAAAGTATTGCAGAATACATTGCAAAAGCACTAGCTGCTTGGAAAGCTTTCTTAGGCTGTGGCTGTAGTTGTTCTTGATAATAGAATAGTCCTTGATTATCTGTTAGGTCAACCAGGAGGTATCTGTGCTATGGCTAGTATTACCTGTTATAGCTGTATTGACACGTCTATGGAAGGTGAAACTCCATTACATAAGATCACTGAGCAAGCCGGTTGGCTTAAAAGGCTAACTCCTTCAATGGGGTCTTTGCTTGGTTTGCTGATTGGGGACCATGACTCTGAAGTGCATTCTAAGCATTGGGGATAATCCTGCTTATAATAATCAAACTAATACCCATGGTGGGTTGTATTTTCTCAGAAGCTTTAAATTCATGTTCACAGCTGCTGACCACCAAGGAAATGATCTCCCTAAGACTAGAAGGTCAGAAATGGAATGAAGAAGTATGACC
Organism: Neotragus moschatus; assembly: GCA_006410615.1. Taxonomy (NCBI): domain Eukaryota; kingdom Metazoa; phylum Chordata; class Mammalia; order Artiodactyla; family Bovidae; genus Neotragus; species Neotragus moschatus. Next base: position 252,222 of record SJYA01000433.1, on the reverse strand, counting down.
AACTTAAAATTTATGAACCTGCAACCACCATCTCCGGGTGTCATAGGAATTAAGCAAAAATGTTATGGTTTCTCTTTATCCCCCATCACCCCAGAGGCAGTTTGCATGATTAAACTCTTATCTTTCTATTGTTCCTCCCCCCTAGAAAGGAAGATATCCTGACCTAAAAAGATTTTTTTTTTTTTTTGCTAATAGCCACCTTGTCTTACCTTTCTTTCTATGAAAACCTATTTTGTACAACCCCTCAGAGAACCCTTTCAGTTGCTGGATGGGATGCTGCCTGACTCATGGATTGGCCTGATAGAGTCAATTAGATCTTCAAATTAAAAAAGTAATTAACAAAAGTATGGTTCTGGCACAAAAACAGATACAGAGAACAACGAAACAGAATAGATAGTCCAGAAATAAACCTATGCTTGCTTACTTGTTGATTTACAGGGAGGAAGTAAGAATACAGAATAGGGAAAAACACTCTCATGCACCTCGATGTTCATAGCAACATTATTTACAATAGCCAAATATGGGAGTAACTGTAAGTCTCTACCAAGAGACGAATGAGTAAAGATGTGGGGTATATATGTGTATATATATATATATATACACATATATGTGTATATATATATATATACAAGAAATATTACTCAGCCAAAGAAAATAATGAAATTCTGCCATTTGCAACAACATGGATGGACCTAGAGGGTATTATGCGTAGCGAAATAAGTGAGAGAAAAGACAGATACTGTATACTATCACTTATATGTGGAATCTAAAAAAGCAGAAATAGAGTCAGAGACAGAGCAAACAGATGGTTGTCAGATGGGTGAGTTAAGGGGAGGCACAGGTGAAATAGGTAAACAGGATTAAGTATAAACTTCTAGTTATAAAGTAAGTCATAGCAGTGTAATGTATGGCATAGGGAATATAGTCAGTATTTTAATAACTTTATATGATGACAGATTGTAGCTAGACTTCTCATGGTGACCATTTCATAATGTACAAAAATGGCAAATCACTATGTGGTGCATCTGAAACTAATGTAATTGTGTCAGGTATAATTCAGTTTTTTGAAAAGGTGAAAGTATGTTTTTTGTTTGATTTTTAGCAGCAAGGAAGAAAATATTTATTGTGTACTTAACAAAGCCCACCAGGTTGTTCACACAGGAATACCTTCACTATACCTAGAACTTTAATTTTATCTTTGTTTATCTTTTACTTTGTTTCTTCAGCCTTCCATCTGTTTTGTCCTTGTTTGACATTTCATTTTCTAAGCCTTCCCCTACCCATTTTCCCCTCTTTGCTTCTTAATTTATATCACGAACTCTTCTTATTTCCTGTTGTTGGTTTCCTTAATCTGGAAGGCACTGTGATGTTATACAAATTACTTAAGCTCTTTGAGCTTTAGTTTGAAGGGGAGATAATAATTTTTGTATACCTCAAAGAATGTCAGGTCCATGAATCAAGGCAAATTGGAAGTGGTCAAACGAGATGGCAAGAGTGAAGGTTGACATTCTAGGAATCAGTGAACTAAAATGGACTGGAATGGGTGAATTTAACTCAGATGACCATNAGATGGCTGGATGGCATCACTGACTAGATGGGCGTGAGTCTGAGTGAACTCTGGGAGTTGGTGATGAACAGGGAGGCCTGGCATGCTGTGATTCATGGGGTCGCAAAGAGTTGGACAATGACTGAACAACTGAACTGAACTGAAAGGATCCTTGAAGTTTGGCTTGTCCAAATGTCCATGAGCATATTTAGTTCATGCCAGATGGTTTTGGACAGGACCAAATATTAAGGACCTTTTGACATGGACCAAGTGTCCTGTAGGTGTCCTTGATAGTTCACTGGTGTGGAAAATGGGCATAAGATTGAGCTAAAAGTTATTGTGAGATCTGTGTAGTGATGAAGTTGTAGTTTTCAGACTGTTCCTTGGAGTACTAGCGTGTCTTGAGGTGCTTTGGGTTTATGGATAAATTAAGAAAGGTACCTGATTTTTAGAAGTTTATGTAGCTTCACCGTAGGAGGATGGGGGATGGATAGCAAGGCTATGCTTTAGCTTCTTGCAGTCCAGAGCAGCTCTGATTTCATCTTCTTTACATACTTGGCTATTATATAATAAATATTTTATTGGAATTTAAAATTTGAATGAAGGGTCATGGTTGCAAAATGTTTAAAAAATTGCTCTGGTAATATCATTCTACTGAGATGGATATAGATGCAGAGAAAGCAGTTCTCTTGTCATAGTGTTGCCTGTGAGTTCTCATAAATTTCCCTGGTGGCTCAGATGGTAAAGAATCAGCCTGCAATGCAGGAGACCTGGGTTCAATCCTTAGGTTGGGAAGATCCCCTGGAGAAGGAAGTGGTTACTCACTCCAGTATTCTTGCCTAGAGAATCCCATGGACAGAGGAGCTTGGTGAGCTCCAGTCCATGGGGTCTCAAAGAACTGGACACGACTGAGGGACTAACACTTTTGCTTTTATACTTTGTAGCATATGATTTAAAAAAGGGACTGTTGTTTTCCTCCCCGGCCAGCTTCCTGTTTTAGGAATAACCTATTCTAATGTCTGTAAAGCTTTCTTAAAGTGTCAAGCAGTAGAGTAGCAATGAAAGTTTAATCTTTAGAACTACAATCTTTAATCTTCTTTAGGTTGGGAGAGTTTTAAAAATATACTACAGTCTACTATGTTGTGTTAATGAATTCAATATAAGCTGTGTGAATATGTAAGTATGTGTATTTATTATTGCTATACATATTTTTTTCAGTTTCAGGTATGCCCCAAAAGTCTGTGTGTGTCTACTCCTGGACATCGCACTGATCTTTTTCAGAGGGATCCTAAAAATGTCCTGATAACTGATTTCTTTGGAAGTGTACGGAAAGTGGAAATTACAACAGAGACTCTTAGTTTGCAGCCAGATTCAGGAGTCATGGAAAGCAGGTATTCATCTTAAATTATTTTTTGAATAGAGTATTCTAGTCTCCTGGTTTGTAAATTTTTATGTGATATAATAATGAGATGAATATTTGTATTTATAAATAAAATTGTACCTTTCTACCCATTCTTCACTTTAGTTGGTTCTTTGCTTTTCAGATTAATGGGCAAAAGCTCTAAATAATCAGTGACAAGCTAAGATCTTGATCAGGGTTATGTTGTAGCTCAAAAATATGATGTTTGTAAGTAGTGTGAATTCAGACTTGCTTTTAAAAAGACTAAAACTTCCCTGACAACTGATTATATCTGAGCCATACTTTTCTGTCAGTAGAGGTGTATATGATGGTTCAGAAGACCTTCATAACTGGGCAGGACATTTCAAACATTAATACTCTCTAACAAATGTGTGTGTTGTCACCTATTGCAGTAGAAGGTGTTGAATGATGTAACATTGAATAGGGAAGCTGGCAGCTGGGCATTTAGAGTATAATAGGCCCTAGGAATCTGGCAGAGGCAAGGCAGACAAACATAGAAAGGGGAGATGAATGCCAGGAGAATATAGATGCCAAATGTATACTTCAAACTCTAGCACAGTGCTTCTGTTTTCAGGATTTCTCTGGACTCCAGCTATCTGATTAGTTCTTTGCCATGTATTTTGTTTCCCAGAGTCTGGGTGGTTTATGAGTCTGGTTCAAGCCTATATCTGGCTTTTGTCTAGTGTTGTGTTCTATTAAACAGTTTATCTGGGGCTGTTGTGAATTTGAAGTGGCCTTTTATGAGCAGGTGCCACTGTGGGGTCCCTTAGTTATTGGTTAGGGAAAGGAATGAGAGAGAGAGGTAGGTATACACCAAGTACTTTCCTCTTGAGGATTGGATTGTGTGTGAGTGAGTAGTGTATGCATGCATGTGTGTTTGTGTGTGTGTGAAAGAGAGTGAGAGACTGAGGGAGACTGGGTAATTTTGGCTATGTGACTTTAGAAGTATAGATAATGTTCTGTTTATCTTCTCTGTAAACATTTTTAAAGGCAACATACTTTGTTTGGGGTTAAGTGGTATCTCAGTTAATAGTCATTTTCTTGAAATACATAGAAATTGATATTGTTTGCCATTCAGCTTTGTTATTTGTAATTGTTTAATGCTATCTATTGGAAACACATACTCCAGGGAGCTTTCCTGGATTGCCAAATGGCAACATATAAATTACTTTAAATTTTGAAAATTTCAAAGATTTGTAATTTAGGTTGTGAATATTTTAGAAATAAATTTTAAAAGCTAGTAGTAAATGTATTTCTTATGAAGATTTGAAATTGATTTTATTATTATTTCCTATTATGATATTCAAAGTCTAGATTTTTTCATTTTCAATTTCCTACATCTGTTGGCTTTAAAAATATTTTCTCGAGACAACAGATGTTATCCAACAACAGTATCACTTTTATTTATTATTNTAAATTTTAAAAGCTAGTAGTAAATGTATTTCTTATGAAGATTTGAAATTGATTTTATTATTATTTCCTATTATGATATTCAAAGTCTAGATTTTTTCATTTTCAATTTCCTACATCTGTTGGCTTTAAAAATATTTTCTCGAGACAACAGATGTTATCCAACAACAGTATCACTTTTATTTATTATTTAAATACTGTTTCAAGTTGCTTTTGTAAAATAGCTAAACTATACCTTAATACTTAGCAATTGAAATTGAGCTACTGTATATTCATTTTGTAATTTTCCTTGAACCTAAGACCATAATATACAGGATACACCTTTTGTTAACCATCTGAAAATTGCATTAATTTCCTTTAGTGATAAGGACTGTCTTTATACTTCCTCTGTACTTATTTTCTATTCTGTTCACTTAACACAATATTAAATATAATAGTTGTACAATAAAAATGATTTCAGTGGAATTCTACTAAGTTTTATTATATATTCTGGAAAGATGAAATTTTATCTCATTAAGTATCTATCTATGTAGTTCAAAAGCAAAAGTTGTTGGTGCTGATAATTATCTTCATTTATATTTAATTAAGGAGAACATTATTTTATGCATCAATGCCAGATATCAGGCACTGTATTTTGTTTTTTTAATTTTTATTTTATATTGGGATATAGTTGATTAACAGGGTTTTTGCTTTCAGATGCTCAGCAATGAGCAGACACTGTTGAATTAGAGCGCCCTCTAGTGTTTATGAATAAATTTTATTTAGAACATTGCTCACAGATGGTTTCATAATTACTGATACTTGTTATCTAATTAATTTAGGAGGATTCAGTTCTCAACATATTCTAGAAATTTTTTCTTGGGTGATACAAATATTATCTCATTATTATAGGTGCTATTTATATGTAAATATGAGTGGCAGTTGGGTGTTTGTTTAGAGAAAAGTATATTTAGAAATCAGCTATCACAGAAAGCTACTTTATTAAGGAAATTTTGGGCTTGAATGCATATGTAATTTTACAGATCTTAGGTTTAAACATCAAAACAATTACTGTTACTAAAATTGACAGTTAAGCTTTTTAAAATAATACTTTCTACATATATTAGGAAAATAATGGAACTCATTTTCCAGATTGTCCATATTTCATATTTTGTATATTAGAGCAAGCTAAACTAAATTCCAATATGATGGAGAACATTAGTACATAAAATTGACTGAAGTAGCTATATGAAATAATTGTGTTTTTATATGTCTTCCAAGATACACATATTATATGAATAAGGTACAGTCATATACATAAGTGATAATCATAACCTTAGTGACAACACTTGTTTCACCATGTGTCTTAGTGTGTTTTAAATTTATTAAAATGAGGCAAAATAAGGGATGGTTGCAATAAGCTTGCCTTATATAACTTGATTCTGAACTGTTTTATCCCAGTGTACATAGGTTGACTTTGATAAATAAGCAGACAAACAGCCTCAAACAGTTGGACTTTCTAGAATATAGTACTAAGTCCATGCCAGCATTACTTGGTGTACCAGAGTACCATAGGGGAAATAGCCTGTAGCTTGTGAATGTAAAAATACCCACACTAAAATGTAGAAGCGTAAATTCTGTAGGCATTGCCCAAGAAATAATGAAATCTTGGACAACATCAAGTATAAATACTCAATTTTTACCTTCGTTGTTTAGGTGGCATCTTACCCCGTCTGACTTTTGTGTTATGCTCTAAATTTAGGCACTTGATTCTATTAATTTTTGTTGTTGTTGTAATTTTATTCTGTCATACTATAGAATTTCTTCCTCTCTTGAGGCAGTCTTTAGCAACTGAAAATTTTCAATCTAACCGGAAATTTGAGCTGAATGCTTTTCTTACAGATTTCTTATAGATAGAGGGATGAAAATGACCTTAACAAGGTCAGTCTGTGTTTTGGACACCAGAGTAGTACTCTTTCAAGGGTTGGATAAGGAAGTCTGCAACTCATATAGTCAGTCAAAGATCAGAAAGTTCCTGCCACAGTTTCTAGATTTTGAACCTTTTCTATATGCTTCATGCTTTATATAAGGACTATTGCCTAGCCTTGTTGAATTGAAAATAATAGAATCTAACCTGAGCTAGCATTATTTCCTTAAAGATCTCTCTTATATAGGTATTCTGTGTTTAGGGGACCCAAGGGTAGCTTCCAGTAAGTGACTGGAATCAGGAAGCAGAAATCAGTCAAAAATGTAGGCATTACTCTCTCTGTCCCTGTTGTTCTAGACTTTTCTTTCTCTCCTACTCTGAATGTAGGGCATAGAATGTGTCTACACTGCTCTTCTGGAGCCTTATATCCATTCTATTCATCATGATACTTTGGCCACCTGATGCAAAGAGCTGAATCATTGGAAAAGACCCTGATGCTAGGAAAAATTGAGGGCAAGAGGAGAAGAGGATGTCAGAAGATGAGATGGTTGGATGGCATCACTGACTCAGTGGACATGAGTTTCAAGAAACTCAGGGAGATAGTGATGGACAGGGAAGCCTGGTGTGCTGCAGTTCATGGGGTTGGCAAGAGTTGGACACAACTTAGCAACTGAACAAAGATTGATGATAAAGTGCAACTAGAGAATTAACTTGCTCATTCTCCATTTTAAGCTCCACAGGGGGCTTCTTGAATAGCCCAGCTTGAGTCATTTGCTCACTTCTGACTCAGCGGGGCAGTAGTGGGGACATCTAGGGGTCATCTAGGCATCCCCAAGTGGATAAGACGAACCTTCCAAAATAAACTTGGAAGCTAGGCAGATACCCTCAAGTAAAAATTACGTTAATCCCATTTAATTCACATAATTATGAGGCAGGTGAAATTTTCCCATTATATAGATGAGTAAAGTGAGACTGAGAAAGGTTAAGAAACCTGCCTAAAGTCACACATCTGACAAATGGTGTAGCCGAGATATGAATCCAGAGTGCTTCCTACCTCTAAAAAATATATATTATTTTATTTTATAATTTCAGTTCAGTTCAGTTCAGTCACTCAGTCATGTCTGACTCTTTGTGNATTCCCATCTCTTTCAGAATTGTCCACAGTTTATTGTGATCCACATAGTCAAAGGCTTTGGCATAGTCAATAAAGCAGAAATAGATGTAGTAGATATAATTATAATGGTTGTCTGAGTTAAATTCACCCATTCCAGTCCATTTTAGTTTGCTGATTCCTAAAACGTCAGTGTTCACTCTTGCCATCTCCTATTTGACCACTTCCAATTTGCCTTGATTCATGCACCTGACATTCCAAGTTCTTATACAGTATTGCTCTTTACAGCATCAGACTTTACTTCCATCAGAAGTCACATCCACAACTGGGTGTAGTTTTTGCTTTGGTTCCATCTCTTATTTCTTTCCGGAATTCTCTCTCTACTGATCTCCAGTAGCATATTGGGCACCTACCAACCTGGGGAATTCATCTTTCAGTGTCCTATCTTTTTGCCTTTTCTTACTGTTCATGGGTTTCTCAAGGCAAAAATACTGAAGTGGTTTGCCATTCCCTTCTCCAGTGGACCACGTTTTGTCAGAACTCTCCACTGTGACCCATCCGTCTTGGGTGGCCCTCCCCAGCATGGCTTATAGGTTCACTGAATTAGACAAGGCTGTGGTCCATGTGATCAGATTGGTTAGTTTTCTGTGATTGTGGTTTTTAGTCTTTCTGTCCTCTGATGGAGAAGGATAAGAGGCTTATGGAAGCTTCCTGATGGGAGAAACTGACTGTACACCAGTACAAATTGAAAAACTAAAAAAAAAAAAGAAAACAACTGAGTTGTTTTCTTATTGAATTTTAAGATTTCTTTATGTATTCTGAATACAAGTCTTGTGTCAAATATATGTATTGTAATATTTTTTCTTAGTCTTTGGCTTTCCTTTCATATTCTTAATATCTTTTGAAGAGTAGGAGATTTAATGTTGATAAAGCTCATTTATCACTTTCCTTTAAGCTTAATACCTTTCATATTTAATAGTCATTCCTCTGTGCAAGGATTCTTAAGCTAAATCAAGGTCATAAAGACTTTCCTTTTTTTTCTGCTATAAGTTTTATAGTTTTAGCTTTTATGTTTAGGATTATGGTTTATTTTGAATTAATTTTTGAGTATAGTGTTAGGTAGGAGTTGAGGTTCAGTTTTTAAAATATGAATATCTAATTATTGCCATACCATATGTTGGAAAAATTTAATTCGTTATTGCATTATGTTGATGCCTTTGTCAAAATCACATGACCGTGTATGTGTGGGTCTATTTCTGGGCTATACTCTGTTTCACTGAACTTTGTCTCTGTTTATACAAGTATTGTACTGTCTTAATTATTTTAGAATTTTAATAAGTCTTGGAAATGACCAGTTGGAGGACATTTGTGTTTGTAAGTCCTACAAGTCACTTTTTCTTTCTCAAGTTTCTCTTGACTATTTTAGATCCTCTGTTTCCATACAAATTTTAGAATCAGCTTGTCTGTTTCTAAAAAAAAAAACCCGTTAGAATTTTGATTGAAATTGGATTAACTTCATATGTTAATTTGAGAAGTATAGCTACCTTAACAATATTGAGTCCTCTGATCTATGAACATATATCTGCATTTATCTAGATCTCCTATATTTTCTCTCTGCATTGTTTTATAGTTTTCAGTGGAGAAGTTTTCCATACATTTCATTAAATTTATCTCCAAGTATTTTTGGTTTTGGTGATATTTTAAGTGATATTTTAAAAATTTATTTTTAATTTGTTGCTCAAATATAGAAGTACAGTTAATTTTTATATTGACTATATTCTTGGATTTTATTGATTCTGGTATTGATCAAGACAATCCCAATAAAAATCCCAGCAGGCTTTTTTCTGTAGAGATTGACAGATTCTAAAATTTATATGGAAATATAAAAGACCTATAAAAATATTTATCATAACATTAATCATATGAGTTCTAGTCTCTGTTTGTAATGTTTACTAGGAAATTAGATAAAAATTTAAATGTACGCATTCAGTAGAAACATGAAATTTGGCCAAAATAGTTTGTGAGGAATATGAAGCTTTGTGATGAAACAATTCACTGAAAATTGCTCATAGTGAATTGATATGATTATGAAACTTTATGAACCAAAGATTCATCAAAATGGTTCAAATAACATTTGACAGGATTTCTCTCCTACTATTCTACATAATACTCTGTTTTTCAAAGTGATTAACTTTCTCAATGTTAAAATTCTATATTAACTTAAGCATCTTGTTTGGCCATTTATTTTATATTGTTATTTACAACTTAGTTGCAGTTATTCAGAAGCTCATTAAAGTAGAATATCAGAGCATAAAATGCATGTGGTTGATTTATAAAGATACCAAAATTGATGGTTAAATTATTTTGTCATTATTTCAATTAAAAAAATTTTAATTGAAGTATAGTTGGTTTACGATATTGTATTAGTTTTAACTGTACAGCAAACTGATTTATTTATACATATCAACACATATATATACTCTTTTTCAGACTCTTTTCCATTTTAGGTTAATATAAGATATTGAATATAGTTTCCTATGCTATACAGTGTGACTTTGTTGTTTATTTTATTTGTATTAATAGTAGAGTGTATCTGCTAGTCCTAAATTCCTAAATTGTTCCCCTCCCTCCCCCATCTCTTCCCCTTTGGTAACCATAAGTTTGTTTTCTATGTTTGCGAGTATGTTTCTGTTTTGTAGTGCATTTGATTTTTTTAAATTCCACATATAAGTGATTATGTATGTCTGTCTGATTTACTTCATTAGTATGATAGTCTCTAGGTCTATTTATGTCACTGCAAATGGCATTATTTCATTCTTTTTATGGCAATAATATTCCATTATATTTATATACCACATCTTCTTTATCCATTTATCTGTTAGTGGTTATTTAGGTTGTTTCCACATCTTGGCTATTGAAAATAGTGTCACCATAAACATTGGGATGCAAATGATTCAAACTGTATCATTTTGAATTAGAATTTTCATCAGTTTTGGATATATGCCCAGTAGTGGGATTGCTGGATCATATGATAACTTTATCTTTAGTTTTTTAAGGAATCTTTATACTGTTCTCCCAGGAGAAGGCACTGGCGCCCCACTCCAGTACTCTTGCTTGGAAAATCCCATGGATGGAAGAGCCTGGTGGGCTGCTGTCCATGGGGTCGCTAAGAGTTGGACACAACTGAGCGACTACCCTTTCACTTTTCAATTTCATGCATTGGAGAAGGAAATGGCAGCCCATTTCAGTGTTCTTGCCTGGAGAATCCCAGGGACGGGAGAGCCTGGTGGGCTGCCATCTATGGGATCGCAGAGTCAGACAAGACTGCAGTGACTTGGCAGTAGCAGCAGCAGCAGCAGCATGTTCTCCACAGTGCTAGGGTTCCCATTTCTCCACACCCTTTCCAGCATTTATTATTTGTAGACTTTCTATGGTGGCCATTCTGACCAGTGTGAGGTGATACCTCACTGTAGTTTTGATTTGCATTTCTCTAATAGTTAGCGACATTGAGCATCTATTGATGTGTTTGTCGGCCATCTGTGTATCTTCTTTGGAGGAATGTCTGTTTAGGTCTTTTGCACATTTTTTTGATTGGGCTGTTTTTTTCTTGATATTGAGCTGTCTGAACTGTTTGTATACCTTGTAAATTAATTCCTTATTGGTTGCATCATTTGCAAATATTTTCTCCTATTCCATAAGTTGTTCTTCATTTTGTTTATGATTTCTTTTGCAGTGCAAAAGCTTTTAGACATAAAGTTCTCACTGTTGTAGTTTAAAAATAATGTGTTGATTATTTTATGGGCAGTTATTTTTGCAGAATTTATTTTACTATGTGAAATTGAAATTCATTGAATTGGTTTATGACTTTTAAGAAATCAGTGTATAGAAATAGTATAGCAGAATATAGTATATCCTTTTGTGTAAGTAAAACCTCTCTGAATATAAATTAGTAAATATTATGTTGACTAAGGATAGTAATTTCTAGCTGGTATTTTTTAGTATTTTAAACTGTGTCAGAGCAAAATTAAACACTGAACATATAGAACATAACTTTTTTTTAATTTTGAAAGATTTCAAAATGACATGGTATAATTATTTGTAAAAATAGGACATTAGAGTTTAATCCATTGGCTAAATGTTTAAAGAATAATGTTTTCAATTATATGGAAACTGAAAAATGTTTTCAGTTATATGGAAAATTTTATTGTGGGACCTTTATTGTTTCTTTAAATTCTTTAATTCTGTGTTCTGTGGCTCTTCTAATTTCCTCACTAATTGTAATATTGTTGCTTTACCCCAATAAATTAAGATTTAATGTCCTAAATGAGTTCAGTAAACTTATTAATATCTATTATCTGATGTTACAGAGGCTATTAGAACACATTGATCATTGAAGTCAATGATCAATGGATCTGCTTCTAAATTCAGAGTCTGCCATTTAATAGCTATGTACCTCAAGCAGACCACATGATTTCTTCGATTCTCTCTGTAAAATGGGAATAATCATTCTACTTTATAAAGGTTATTAAGATAATTGATTTTTATTTTGCTTGTAAAGCTCTTCAGTGCTCAAATAGTAGAGTGCTCAATAAGTGTTAACATTGAGAGAATATATTACATGTACTGTAAAAATTATTGCTAGAATTCTATTTTTAGTATAATTTTGCCATTTATAAAAATAATTTATTCTGCTTTTTATTAATCTAATATTGGAAAGGAGATAGTTCTTATCTGGAGGTTTGTCACTTTATAGTCAGAAGTACTATTAAAAATTGGGAAATTGTGTTTTACCAGAAGGTGGCAGTAGAATTACATATTTGTACATAAGGGAGGCCTTTTTTTTTTTTAATGCTACAAGAGTGAGGTAGGCTATACTTTAAAATAAATCATAGTATTTTTTTCTTTCTAGCATTAGCAGGACAAAGAGAGTTTTGATACTGAGTTGTCAGTTTAAAAAAGTGTGGTAAAATATCCTGTATATGTAAGTTGTCTTGCTTTAATAAACCTTGTAACGTGGAATTTTGGATATAAAGTAGGCAAATCTATAGAATCTTTTTGAATTGCTACTCTTCTGGCATATTTTTAGAAATTAACTTATATTTAAAGTAATTAAGAAAGTAAAGGATCAGAAAAAATTTTTAAATGTGTGAGGATTGTTTATGATAAATTAATAATAAGGATAAAACAGTTTTTATAATTTATCAGTGGGGAAAACTGGATTCAATTTTTAAAAAATTAATTCATATGCTACACATTAGGATTTAGTTGTTAGGTAAAGCAAAAGGCAGAAGACAGTTATATTAACAACATAAATCAGTAATCTCATTTCAAAATTGCCACTTTTGTTGAAATCACAATATCTCATTACATGGTTTCTAAATATTATACAAGTGAAGTATTGCCTAATTATTCCTTCTGGTGCTAGATCGAAGCTTTAAGGCAGTCTCATGTAGGTAGAAAGAGTCTGGAGATGAATGGACTTGTATTCAAGTTTTGGTTTGGTTCTTGGCTTTATGTCTTAAGGCACATGACTTAATCTGTCTGAAACTCAGATACTTTATCTGTAGTAGGGTGATCTATCGTCTACCTTCAAAGTATTATGAGGATTAGTGATAAGGTATATAAAATGAGCATACTCTATCAGTGTATTTCTAAGGACCTTCCACATAAAACTCATCACAACCGTACTGATGTCTCTCTTCCAGTGCAAAAGACAGAGTGGAAGTATTACCATCTTTATTTGATTTACTACAGCTCTATATGGGCTTCCCTGGTGGCTCAGAGGTTAAAGCGTCTGCCTGCAGTGTGGGAGACCCGGGTTCGATCCCTGGGTTGGGAAGATCCTCTGGAGAAGGAAATGGCAACCTACTCCAGTACTCTTGCCTGGAAAATTCCATGGACTGAGGAGCCTGGTGGGCTACAGTCCATGGGGTTGCAAAGAGTCGGACACGACTGAGCGACTTCACCGTCACAGCTCTATATAACTTGATTTACATTTTTACCAGCATGCCGCTTATCACCCATTCTGACAGGAATTATTCTTAGGTTGGCCTTCCAATACTTACTCATGTAGTTGATTTTTAAAAAACACCATTTTAGACTTTATGCTTATTTCCTTGTGTTTTTATCATACCAATAATTATAAGTCCTAGTTCATTATTGTAGTGTATTAGTCTTTCAGAATACTCATTCTGACTTCGTAATATTAAGTGTATATGTAGGTTTTGTTATGGGGGGATATATGAAGNTTGATTTTTAAAAAACACCATTTTAGACTTTATGCTTATTTCCTTGTGTTTTTATCATACCAATAATTATAAGTCCTAGTTCATTATTGTAGTGTATTAGTCTTTCAGAATACTCATTCTGACTTCGTAATATTAAGTGTATATGTAGGTTTTGTTATGGGGGGATATATGAAGAGAGAGGACCATAAGGTCTTATTAGCAATATCCCCATGATTGGTATCAATTTTGGGGTACAGTAATTATTTATTAGAATACTATGATTTTTCTCAGGGATAATGGATGATTTGACATTCATGACAAATTACTTTTGTAGAATAAAGCCAAACTGTACCATAAAACTGTAAGTAAAGTGTCATTTATATTATTTTTTATTAAATTATACATCTTAATAAATATTATTTAAAGTATGTCTTTTATAAATGTTATAGATAATTTCCTACAAGATGGCAGGTAATTAAGAATACTTATTTCAAAATTGATTTTCTCAAAAAAAATAAAAAGCAGGAGATTTAAAAAATTCATTTGGTTTTTTGTTTTGTCCTGGTGGTATAAATTACCAGGTACTTTATATTTGATATTTATGTGAAATATTTACACAAGAAAGGGAACATATTAATATTATATTTCTTCATGAACACTTATTGACAGTATTCATTTGAGCTACAGATGACATTAATCTATGCTACGGTGACTAACTTTTTCTTCATCTTTGTCTACATGAATTTCAAGTATACAAAGTTCTTGTCATATTCATAATATTTTAGACTTTTCACTGTCTTTTGTTTGATGAAATTGTCACATATTATTTTGAAAGTACTTTCACTAAGAGAAACATGCAGTTGATATTGTTATGGAATGTCATTTTTCAATGAGATTGATCAACCTCATTTTAACTTCTAATATTAAGAGCCTTTTTTTGTATATAATTTTTAAAATGTTAATTTTGTTACACCAAAATATGTGTTTTCAAAGTATGTAGCTTGTGAGATGGAGTAGGAGGATTGCATGCTTTAGGAGAATATTTTATACTTTCACTTTAATTACTGAGACAGGTAATAATGAATTACATGATTAGACATAAATTATGAGTTTAGGCAATCTCTGGCTTAAAGATGCCACACCCTGTTTCTGTTGTTTGCAGTAGGAGTTGCAACTGCTCAAATAGCTTTGCATAGACATGATGTATACATTTAAAATCTGTGTTCAGTGTTAGGGAAAGCTCTAATTTCAGTTCAGTTCAGTCACTCCCAACTCTTTGCGACACCATGAATCACAGCACCTCAGGCCTCCCTGTCCATCACCAACTCCTGGAGTTCAATCAGACTCACGTCCATCAAGTTAGTAATGNTGATGCCATCCAACCAGCTCATCCTTTGTTGCCCCCTTATATTTGGTGTAAAATATAGAAGTCAGAAATTGTGGATATTAAAAGACATATCTCCTTTAATGAAGAATGTTGAGACTTTACTATGAAGACTTATTTTTAATAAGATCATAGGGGGAAATGTCCTGGTCAGTCCCCACCTGCTCTCACTTCCTGCTAAGGATGAAAACATCACCTCTTGGATTAAAGTCACTAGCCTGTCTCCTGGTCCTCAGGCCGTGAAACTTTACTCTCCAGCAATTTTTCAGAAGTTTGGATTAACCTGTAAGTCAGGATGTTTCAAAGATCTTCAGAAATTTTCTGTCGTTCCTGTTTAAAATTGGGTGAAAAATAATATGAGCCATTTTACTTGCATTTATTTTACTTAGAAAGAAGCCCTGAGGGAGCTTATACTCTAGAGGGGAAGAAAGTAAAGAAATAAAATCACCTTACAAATAGGTGTATTTTGTAAAGATGGTACATCCTAGGAAGGAGTGGTATTCCATGAGCAAGTGAGAACTGAGACTTGTGTGGGATGTTAAAGGGAAAAAGGAGAAAAGGATCTGGAAGGTGAAGATGCTCAGAGACTCTCTGGAGAGAGTGGACAGAGAACTATCTGGAAAGGAGGGAGAGAACTGTGCCTCTGACCTTCCTCCATGGTGGCTTTATATAAGGTCAGGATGTTTCATGCCATTTCCCAACTTCTGGGAAANAAAGGGAAAAAGGAGAAAAGGATCTGGAAGGTGAAGATGCTCAGAGACTCTCTGGAGAGAGTGGACAGAGAACTATCTGGAAAGGAGGGAGAGAACTGTGCCTCTGACCTTCCTCCATGGTGGCTTTATATAAGGTCAGGATGTTTCATGCCATTTCCCAACTTCTGGGAAAAAAAGAATCCGCCTTCTCCTAGGCAACCTCTGCCAGATCTGGAGAGTCTGAAATGGAATTTCAAGGGATATAACTGTAACTCGTGCACTGCAGCATGCTGGCCTTGCCTATCTTTCACTGTCTCCAAGAGTTTGCTCAAGTTCATGTCACTTGAGTCAGTGATACCATACAACCGTCTCACCCCCTCTGTCACCCTCTTCTCCTTTTGCCTTCATTCTTTCCCATCATTAGGGTCTTTTCCAGTGAGTCAGCTCTTCACATCAGGTGGCCAAAGCATTGGAGCTTCAGCTTCAGCATCAGTCCTTCCAATGAATATGCAGGGTTAATTTCCTTTAGGATTGACTGGTTTGATCTCCTTGCTGTCCGAGGGACTCTCAAGAGTCTTCTCCTGCACCATAATTCCAAAGCGTCAATTCTTCAGCGCTCAGCACTCTAACATCCGTACATGACTACTAGAAAAACCAAGGCTTTGACTATAAGAACCTTTGAACGTAACTAATTCCTCAAAGGAGAAGTGCCCCTAGGCTATGGAGTAGCAACATTGAATTTTACCTTTCCAGCTCATGATGGCACAATTGGGAGACAGATACTGGGGATGCTTTATTATTCTGATTCAGTCAGTTCAGTTCACTCAGTCGTGTCTGACTCTTTGTGACCTCATGGATTGCAGCACACCAGGCCTCCCTGTCCATCACCAACTCCCGGAATTTACTCAAACTCATGTCCATTGAGTTNTAAAAAAAAAGGATGGGGAAGAAATAGAATTAAAAAAAAATCAGTGAGGAGGCAGCAAAGCAGTGAAGGTGAAACAGAAAAAAAAGGAAGAGTAGAAAGTACAAAGTAGGGAAACAGTTATAATTAGAAGTTGCTTATAACACTAAATTTAACTGAGTTAATCCTAGTTTAAGACAGATCATCATATTAGGATTGAAAAGAAATCTAACTACAAACAGAAAACATAATGACATTACATATTGAAAATAAAAGCATTACCAAACTACTGGTACCCAAAAGAAAGCTTGTATAGTTATATTGATATTAGATAAAATATACCTCAGGAAAGGGCACCATTAAACATAATGAAGGCAACTGATGGTAAAAGATTTACTCACTAGAAAGATAAAAGCATGTTAAGCTTTTAGTTACCTAATAGCATAGCCACAATATATATATTTAAAATTTATGTAACTTACAAAAGAGTTTGATAAATTCACCATTTTAGTAGATTTCAATATCACATTATCAGAAATTGATGAAAGATTCTCTCAAAGATATGAGCAACATGATTCACTGATAGATTCAGCAGTTAGAGAATAAACATTCTTCTCAAGGCTATATTAATACCTTAGTAAAATTGACCCATAGTTCACCAAAAAGCACACCTTAACAACTATAAAGTGTTTGTAATGTGGAGCATGTTTTTTTTTTTTATCACAATATAGTTGTTAATACCAAAACAGAAAAAGATTATATATTTTATTGTTTAGCATATATACCTGTAGAAATTTAAAAGCACATTTTGAGCTATGCTTAGAATAAATAAAAATGATGGAAAATTTAAAAATACTTAGAAGTAAATGGTAATGAACATTTTAATTATCAGAAGTAGTTGGATATAGATTCTAATTCTGGAATGAGGAAAAAATTTTCACGAGGCTTATGATTCCACCAAAAACAGCTAGAAAAGCCAGACAAAAATAATACTTTTAAAGGCTACAGAAGCAATGTGGACAGAGAAAGTAAAAATATAGATTTGGGAAAACTCAGAGATGAGCTGAAAGTCTGTGACCACTTTTCCACTGAGTTAATTTGCTGATTCTGGGAGTAGGCCAAAGGTTGAGAATTGGGGTTTCCTCAAGGCAGTGGGTCATTCATTGCTTGTGGATAGAGAAACCAGCAAAAATTTTGGTGATTATGCGAGTTTAGAGTGACCCAGTTGTTACTCGATCAGAAATTAGTTTCCCTTTTAAGATATTTGCCTCAATCACATGACCAGTTTCCCTTTCAAAATATTTGCCAAATTTTGTAGCTAAAGGAAAGCTAACTGCTGAGCAGAAAACAAGTGAATTTCCTAGTCATACAGTTCTGAAGCAATAAAGTTCTTTAAGGTGTGATTCCCTGAAGAATACCCCAGGTGAGAGTTGACAGTTCTGGAGATGGTGGTGAACTGACACAGTTTCAAGCTACTTTCCCTTTGGATACACTTACTGATTCTAGATGCAACAAGAGCAAAAGTTAGCAGATTATGGCCTATGAGCCAGGTTTGATCTACTGCCTACCTAGTAAAGTTTTTTTTTGAAAACAGCCACATTCATTTCTTTATTCATTTACATATTGTCTATGGATGCTTTTGTACTATAATGGAGAGTTGAGTACTTGTGATAGAGACTTTATGGCCAGAAAGTCTTTGGCCCTTTGCAGGAAAAAAGTTGTGTACCTCCATGTTAGAAGAATCTGGGCTTGGTCTCAGAATATCAGTAATGGGGACAGAGTGACCAGTATGGCTTTTGGCAACTCAGTGGGGCTGGAGTGTGTAATTCTGAAGCTATACAGAGCAACAGGACAAAAAGCTAAGCCAGGAACCTCTGAAAAGCATGTGGAATTTTCTGCAGTCACTCTTTGTTGAGGTGACAAAGACCTGCCAGGCTTGAATTTAAAATCTTGAAGAGTCTAGGGGTAAATTAAAGATTGAGTTTTGTCAAAATTGTGAGGCAGTCTTAATTCAGCTGAGTCACTGACTGAATGGTTGTGTTCTACCATTCACACCACCACTCTCTAAGTGCCTACCAGAACAATGTGTGGATCTTCTCAGATGGAAAATAGCATTGTCAGTAGGTTTTTTTTCCCCCTTTAAACAAGTATGTAGTGTGCTATACACAATCAATAAAAAATTACTAGATGCATAAAATGGAGAACATTAGGACTCTATTGTATGTGTGCTAAGTCTCTGTAATCGTTTCCGACCTTTTGAGGCCCTATGGTCCACAGCCTTCCAGGCTCATCTGTCCATGGGATTCTCCAGGCAAGAATACTGGAGTGTGTTGCTGTGCCCTTCTCTAGGGGATCTTCCTGACCCAGGGATGGAACTGATATCTCTTATGTCTCTTGCATTGAAGGCTGGTTCTCAACCACTAGCACCACCTGAGAAGGCCTTACGACTATATTACAAGAGAAAAACAAGCAAAATAGAGTATAGAAGTAGACCTTGAAGTGATTAAGAACTTGAAGTTAGTAGAAAAGAACCTTGAAATACCTATTTTTAATATCTTCAAGAAAATAGGAAAAAATTCTTGAAAACAGATTTAAAGATAGGGAATTCACCAGAAAATATGAACATATCTAAGACATTGAAACGACCATTCTAGAACTGAAAAATATAGTATCTGAATTGAAGAACTCAGTGACTGGCTTGACATCAAATTGGATACATCAGAAAACAGCGTAAGTGTACTTGAAGACAATTCTTTCAGGAAAAGATCCAAGCTGCCGCACAGAAAGAAAGAAGAGAAGAAAGAAACAGAGGAAGGGAGAGAGAGTGAGAGGAAGGGAAGCAGGAATGAAGGAAGGAAGAAGGACGAGTAAGGGATATTATTAGGTTCGGTAAAATGTTGTAATGTGTGTAAATAGTGTCTTAAACTAGAGGACAGGTTGAAAATAAGGAAGCAGCAAACATGAAGAGATAATGAGCAAAACTAATGAAACGTATGAAACACATCAGATTAAATTAATTCTACTAATTCTGAGCAGGATTGTTACAGTGAAACAACATCATAGTCAAAATGTTGAAAAATCACAGACAAAGAGAAAATCTTAAAAGTCCACTGAGAATGCACATTGCCTTTAATACTGACAAAAACAGTGGATGCTGTAAAGAACAATATTTCACAGGAACCTGGAATGTTAGGTCCATGAATCAAGGCAATTTGGAAGTGGTCAAACAGGAGATGGCAAGAGTGAACATCAACATTTTAGGAATCAGTGAACTAAAATGGACTGGAAAGGGTGAATGTAACTCAGATGACCATTATATCTACTACTGTGGGCAAGAATCCCTTAGAAGAAATGAAGTAGCCATCATAGTCAACAGAAGAGTCTGAAATGCAGTACTTGGATGCAATCTCAAAAATGACAGAATGATCTCTGTTTGTTTCCAAGGCAAACCATTCATTATCACAGTAATCCAAGTCTATGCCCCGACCAGTAATGCTGAAGAAGCCGAAGTTGAGTGGTTCTGTGAAGACCTACAAGACCTTCTAGGACTAACACCCAAAAAAGTTGTCTTTTTCATTCAGGAGACTGGAATGCAAAAGTAGGAAGTCAAGAAATACCTGGAGTAACAGGAAAATTTGGACTTGGAGTATAGAATGAAGCAGTGCAAAGGCCAATAGAGTTTTGCCAAGAGAACGTACTGGTCATAGCACACACCCTCTTCCGACAACATAAGAGAAGACTCTACACGTGGACATCCCTAGATGGTCAATACAGAAATCAGATTCTGTATTCTTTGCAGCCCAAGATGGAGAAGCTCTATACAGTCAGCAAAAACAAGACCAGGAGCTGACTGTGGCTCAGATCATGAACTCATTGCCAAATTCAGACTTAAATTGAAGGAAGTAGGGAAAACCACTAGACCATTCAGGTATGACCTAAATCAAATCCCTAATGATTATACAGTGGAGGTGACAAATAGATTCAAGGGACTAGAGCTGATAGAAATATGGACGGAGGTTCTTGACATTGTACAGGAGGCAATGATCAAGACCATCCCCAAGAGAAAGAAATGCAAAAAAGGCAAAATGGTTGTCTGAGAAGGTGTTACAAATAACTGAGAAAAGAAGAGAAAGAAGTGAAAGGCAAAGGAGAAAAGGAAAGGTATACCTGTTTGAATGCAGAGTTCCAGAGAATAGCAAGGAGAGATAAAAAAGCCTTCCTAGGTGACCAATGCAAAGAAATAGAGGAAAACGATAGAGTGGGAAATACTAGGGATCTCTTCAAGAAAATTAGAGATACCAAGGGAACGTTTCATGCCAAGATGGGCACAATTAAGGACAGAAATGGTATGGACCTAACAGAAGCAGGGGACATTAAGAAGACGTGGTGAGAATACACAGAAGAAATATACAAAAAGATCTTCATGACCCAGATAACCACGATGGTGTGATCACTCACCTAGAGCCAGACATCCTGGAATGTGAAGTCAGGGGGCCTCACAACAACAAAGCTAGTGGAGGTGATGGATTTCCAGTTGAGCTATTTCAAATCCTAAAAGATGGTCCTGTGAAATTGCTGCACTCAGTATGCCAGCAAATTTGGAAAACTCAGCAGTGGCCATAGGATTGGAAAAGTCAGTTTTTATTCCAATCTCAAAGAAAGGCAATGCCAAAGAATGCTCAAACTACTGCAGAATTGCACTCATCTCACACGCTAGCAAAGTAATTCTCAAAATTCTCCAAGCCAGGCTTTAACAGTATGTGAACTGTGAACTTCCAGATGTTCAGTCTAGATTTAGAAAAGGCAGAGGAACCAGAGATCAAATTGCCAACATCAGCTGGATCATGGAAAAAGCAAGAGAGTTCCAGAAAAGCATCTATTTCTGCTTTATTGACTATGCCAAAGCCTTTGACTGTGTGGATCACAACACAAACTATGGGAAATTCTTAAAGAGATGGGAATATCAGACTAACTTACTTGCCTCCTGAGAAATCTGTATGTCAAAAAGCACCACGTGGAGCCAGACCTGGAGCAACGGACTGGTTCTAAATCAGGAAAGGAGTACGTCAAGGCTGTCTATTGTTACCCTGCTTATTTAACTTACATGCAGAGTACATCATGTGAAATGCCAGGCTGGATGAAGCACAAGCTGGAATTAAGATTGTGGGGAGAAATATCAATAACCTCAGATATGCAGGTGACACCACCCTTATGGTAGAAAGAGAAGAACTAAAGAAACTCCTGATGAAAGTGAAAGAGGAGAGTGAAAAAGTTCAGTTAAAACTCAACATTTGGAAAACTAAGGTCATGGTATCCGGTCCCATCACTTCATGGCACATAGATGAGGAAATAATGGAAACAGTAGCTGGCTTTATTTTCTTGGGCTCCAAAATCACTGCAGATAGTCACTGCAGCCATGAAATTAAAAGACACTTGCTTGTTGGAAGAAAAGGTGTGACCAGCATAGACAGCATATTAAAAACCAGACACTTTACTTTTCTAACAAATGTCCGTCTAATCAAAACTATGATTTTTCCTGTAGTCATGTATGTGAGAGTTAGACTGTAAAGAAGGTTGAGTGTTGAAGAATTGATGCTTTTGAACTGTGGTGTTGCAGAAGATCCTGAGAGTTTCTTGGACTGCAAGGAGATCCAACCAGTCCATCCTAAAGGAGATCAGTCCTGAATACTCATGGGAGGAGGACTGATGTTGAAGCTGAAACTCCAAAAGTTTGGCCACCTGATGCGAAGAGCTGACTCATTTAAAAAGACCCTGATCCTGGGGAAAGATTGGAGGTGGGAGGAGAAGGGGACAACAGAGGAAGAGATTGTTGAATGGTATACCGACTCTATGGACATGAGTTTGAGTAAGCCCCTGGAATTGATGATGGACAGGGGAGCCTGGCATACTGCAGCCCATGGGATCGCAGAGTTGGACACGACTCTAAGCGACGAACTGAGTGACTGAAACAGTAGAAGCCATAAACACCAAGATGACATTTTTAAAGTACTGAATGGAAGAAAACTTCTAACCTATAAATCTATACACAGCACAAATATCTTCCAAAAATGAAAGTGAAATAAAGATTTCTTCAGTCAAACAGAACAATTTGTTGCCAGTGTACCTGAACTACAGTAAAAACTAAAGGAAGTACTTTAGCCAGAAATATAATGATCCTATTGGGAAACAGAAATTTAGTAAGGAATGAAGAGAACCAGAATAGACATATGTGTCATGTAAGATAATTAAATATTGATAGTACCAAAAAAACCCAATCACTTGTTGAGTTAAAACAATGTATGTGTGATTAAAATATATTACAGCAGCAGTGCAAAACGATGATTAGAATGAAAGTGTTGCAAAATACTATTCTTACTGGAGAAATGATAGATGTGGGTCATTTGATTAGGTTACGAAGCCAAAGTTTGATGTTAAATGTCACTAGAATTATTATAAATGTATATATAACTAACATGTTAATAGAGAAAAAAGATTAGTAGAGTATTTGGTTAATTCAAAGGAACAAGGGAGAATAAAAGAAACATCAAATAGATGAGAAATAGAAAATTGATATTAATATTAAACACGGTTGTATCAGTCTATAAGTTAAGTATAATTGGACCAAATGCTCTCTTTGAAAGAGTAAAATTATCATACTAATTTGAAACAAAATCTCAAAATGTGTTGTTTACATGATGCATTTTCAGTACAAGGTTATGAAAATCATTTGGAATGTGACTAAAGTAATACAGGAATATGGGGGATTTAGGAAAAAAAATAAGTAAAAGAAATAAGTCAAGCCTTCAAGTAAGACAATTTGCTTTTTTATCAGTTGTAATAAAATATGTACCTTCTCCCAACAAACTTCAAATAAGCGGTAGGCTTAGATGGTTTTTACTTGTGGCATTTACCAAACATGTGAAACTGACATGCAAACAGAATAGACAAAGAAAGCATGCCACCCAATTAATTTGATGGAACTAGTTAAATCTGAACCCAAAACTAGA
Organism: Neotragus moschatus; assembly: GCA_006410615.1. Classification (NCBI taxonomy): domain Eukaryota; kingdom Metazoa; phylum Chordata; class Mammalia; order Artiodactyla; family Bovidae; genus Neotragus; species Neotragus moschatus. The sequence goes on along the minus strand of SJYA01000433.1, from coordinate 228,615 downwards.
CAAGAAGAGAATGAAAAAATAATAGAACCAACCTCATTTTATTATTACACTTGTGCAAATCTTTTTTTAAACACATGTACAAATCTTAAATTCAAATCCAGTAGTGTAAAAGTAAAAGTACTTCATGACCAAATAGAAGTTATCTTAAAATTCTAGGAATGATTTAGAGTTAGAAAATATATTAATGTATTTCATTGTATCTGTACATTAAATGAGAAATAGTTTGTAATTGTTTCAGTAGATGCAGAAAAAGCACCTGATTAAAATTCATCAATCATTAATGATGAAAAAAAGCAACATAGCTTAGTGAACTGGAAATAGAGAGCTGCCTTGACTTAATAAAGGCTGTATATCTAAAGCCAGCAGAACACATTACATTTTAGCGTGACTCTTTAGAAGCATCTCTATGAAAGTCAGAGGAGATAAGAATGCATACTGCCATCTACCCAAGAAGTCCCAAACAAAGCCAGAAGACAAGGGAACGGTAAGAGGTAGGAGGATCAGGAAGAGGCAACTTTCCCTGTTGTTTTATCTTTTTTCTTTTTTTTTTTTTTTACAGACTGTATAATAGAAAATTTAAGAGACTCTACCATTTAATTATTAAACTTACAAGAGTTGGGAAATAATGTGGAAAGATACTATACTAAACAATCATAGCTATTAAAAGAAATGCTTTAGTGTAATATCAATAATATGATTGGTAAAGCTTAACTGCAACAAAGTTAAAACACCTTAAGTAGTAAAAAAATACAAAGTTAAAAGAGAAACTCTGTGTGAAATTATTTGCAACATGTATGTCAAACAGTTTCTATCCAGATTATATAAGTAGCTGCACATAATTCTTTTTAAAGGACACCCCAATAGAAACGTGACCAGAGGAGACACAGTTTGGAAAAGAAAAACTCATGTCCAGTGACTTTTCAAGTACTTTTTAAAAGGGGAAATGGAAATTAAGACGAGATACTGTTCCTTGTAGGAAATTAAGTGGTAATGAGGGAAATAGAAATTTACACATTTCTGGTGGCAGTGTAAATTGATGCAGCCCCCTTGGATAGTAATTTGGTTGTTACTGGTAAAATTTAAAATATGCATAATGATGACCCCATAAGTCCACTTCTAAATAATTACTTTAGAATAGGGGTTAGCAAACATTTTCTGTGAAAGACCAGCTAAGGAAACATTTTAGCTTTTGTAGGTCGAATGGTCTCAGCTGCAAATATTCTGTTATTGTAGTGCAAAAGCAGTCACAGATAATACATTAACATATGAATGGATTCAGATAAAACTTTATTTATAGACACTTAACTTTGAATTTTATATGTTTCATTTGTCATGAAGTAGTCTCCCTTAATGTCTTTTTAACCATTAAAAAATGTAATAGCTTGCAGCTATTACATATAGAAACAGATGACAGGTCAAATTTGGTCTATGGGCTGGCTATAGTTTGTAAAGCACCTTGCACATGTAGACAAAGTAGCCTGGAAGAATATTTTATGCAACATTATTTCTAACAATAAATAAAAGCAGATGTCTGTCCAATGGCACCCCACTCCAGTACTCTTGCCTGGAAAATCCCATGGACGGAGGAGCCTGGTGGGCTGTGGTCCATGGGGACGCGAAGTTGGACACAACTGAGCGACTTCACTTTCACTTTTCACTTTCATGCATTGGAGAAGGAAATGGCAACCCACACCAGTATTCTTGCCTGGAGAAACCCAGAGACGGCGGAGCCTGGTGGGCTGCTGTCTATGGGGTTGCACAGAGTCGGACANTGGGCTGTGGTCCATGGGGACGCGAAGTTGGACACAACTGAGCGACTTCACTTTCACTTTTCACTTTCATGCATTGGAGAAGGAAATGGCAACCCACACCAGTATTCTTGCCTGGAGAAACCCAGAGACGGCGGAGCCTGGTGGGCTGCTGTCTATGGAGTCACACAGAGTCGGACACGACTGAAGCTACTTAGCAGCAGTAGCAGCATCCATGATGGAATGTCTAAGTAAAATGAAGCATTTTCGTATTATGTGTGTGTATACATGTGCTCTTTCAGAATTGTCCACAGTTTATTGTGATCCACACAGTCAAAGGCTTTGGCATAGTCAATAAAGCNTAGTTGACTCATTGGAAAAGACTCTGATGCTGGGAGGGATTGGGGGCAGGAGAAGAAGGGGACGACCGAGGATGAGATTGGCTGGATGGCATCACTGACTCGATGGGCGTGAGTCTGAGTGAACTCTGGGAGTTGGTGATGGACAGGGAGGCCTGGCGTGCTGTGATTACGGGGTCGCAAAGAGTCGGACATGACTGAGCTACTGAACTGAACTGAACTGTACCAATTTACATTCCCACCAACAGTGCACGAGAGTTCCCTTTACATGCTGGCTAGCACTTGTCATTTGTTGTCTTCTTAAAATAGCCATCTTGACAGGTATGAGGTGATATCTCACTGTGGTTTTGATTTGCATTTTCCTGATGGTTAGTGATGTTGAGCATCTTTTCATATATCTATTGGTTCTCTATGTCTTTGGGCTTCCCTGGTGGCTCAGTGGTAAAGACTGCCTGCAATGCAGGAGACCCAGGTTCAATCCTTTGATCCCTGGGTTGGGAAAATCCTCTGGAGGAGGCCATGACAACCCACTCTAGTACTCTAGCCTAGAGAATGGACAAGGAGCCTGGCAGGCTGCAGGCCATAGAGTCGCACAGAGTTAGACATGACAAGCAGCTAAGCTATATTTCTTCAAAAAAATTTCTATTCAGGCCCTTGCCCATTTTTTAATTAGGTTGTTTGTTTTTTTGATGTTGAGTTGTGTGAGTTCTTTGTCTCTTATGTTTTGTATCTATTTGAATGTAGAATATAATTTATTAATGAAACTATGAATATTTTACATATTTTCATGTATACGTATATATTTAAGCAAAATAAAATGACTAGAACAACACACATATATAATTTCAATTATGTGTACCTACTAAATGCAGGCATGCTAAGTTGCTTCAGTCATGTCCGATTCTTTGCAACCCATGGACTGTAGCAGGTTCCTCTGTCCATGGGATTCTCCAGGAAAGCACACTGGAGTGGGTTGCCGTGCCTTTCTCCAGGGGATCTCCCAAGCTAGGTGAATGAACCTATGTCTCTTAACATCTCCTGTATTGGCAGACGATTTCCTGACAGGATTTCTTCTGACTACTACTATTTTAAAATTGCCTTTGACTCTACAAAGATTATTCCTTATGAATATACACATTTGCTGGTTTGGAGAACTTCTGCAAAGTCTGCTTACAACCTCTGCCAGATAAGAGGTCCTTCAGTGAGAACTGGAGCTTGGTTTTCCGGGATTTTGTTATATTCACTTCACTAAATTTCTTGGGAGGTATTCTTTTTTAACTGGTATGTGATCTTTTTAAACTGATATGCTACCTCATTGCACACTGATGATAAAAAAGATGCATGTCAGCAGTTGGGCCATAAGCTCTTGTAACCTTATTTCTCTTGGAAGTTACCTTTCTGTTCCCTACCTCAAATGACGTCTCTCTCCAGCTCATTATCTTCTTTGTGCTTCTTTAAAGTAGGGAATAGCCAAGGCTATGTTTGGTATCTTTGGTTGCAAGATTGTAATTTGACAATTAGAAGAATGATGATTCTGTGAGTGTGGAAAGGGAAAGTGAAAGTGGAGTCACTCGGTCGTGTCCAACTCTTTGCAACCCTGTGGACTGTGGGCCACCCGGTTCCTTTGTCCATGGGATTTCCCAGGCAAGAATACTGGAGTGGGTTGTCATTTCTTTCTCCAAAGGGGGATCTCATTTCAAGGAAGATGCATTAGATTGTTGTGTCATTTCTATATAACCTGTCTTCACAAAAATAATCTTTAGTGACTCTTGGGATGTTTTGGAGTTGTAATAGCATTTTGTGTTTGTCTCTATTGACCAATAAATTTGAGTTGTCTTTTCCCTAGAGTGTCTTTAAACTTTCAGGAATGTCATAGGGCTGCAGGTTTGTCAAGTGTATCTTACACAACGATATGTGTTGTCAATTATATGAATGCTTGGGTATTTTTTTTTTTAATGCAGTTTAGGAGTGGAAATTTTTCTGTCCTTTTTTCCCCCAGCAGGATTGTGTTAAGAAATTAACTTGATTCTTTATTCTTTTAGTTTCAAAAAATTCTTTTAGTCGCTCATGTTCAAGAAGTAACACTAACTTTGGCTAGTTTCCTGTTTCTGGTGTGTTTAAAGAATTTCTTCCTAATGATTTTGGAGTACCCTACATCATGTGTCTTGAATTATTTATTGATGATCCTAATTTTTAGTTTGTGTCTGGCATAGCACAATGAGTCTGTTTTTCTGTTCTTTTTGTTGGGTGTATTTCTAGTGTTTGAAAAGATGCTTTAGTCTTCTGCCCACAGTAAACTAGGCCATCTTATACTTGAAAAATCTAATCTCTATATGGCAATATGGAATAAAACCTCACTTTTTCTGAATTAGAGATGACCTTATATGTGGGTGCATTAATAATTTTACAGTGTTATTTTAGGAGTGCTGGATACAACAGAGGAGAAAGATTTTTGAGGGAACTGGGCATCTTGGAAGAGTAAAAAGAACTCCAAACAAACGTTTGTAAAGACTAACTTTGTGGGTTTCAGAATTTTGCCAGCAGCATTTTATTTACTTTGGCAAAGGATTTGGACAGTATTTTAATTGGCTTTTGATTTAAGATGGTAGTGTCACTGTATTGCATCTACGATTCTTCTGTAGTGTAAGCAAATTCCATTCCTATTATTGTTTTTTTTAAAAAAGAAACAGTAAAGTAAGAAAAGGAATGTATAGCTTTTTGCATGCCGAAACTATTTTTTAAACTAGATGTCTTAGTGAAGGATCTTGGAAAGAGATAATAGAAAAATATATTAAAAAAAAGAAAAATATATCTTTTTAGGAGGAACTCAAATGTTAAATAAAAGGAATAATGAATAGCTTTAAGAAAGAGAACTTTACTGTTTTGCAAGAGAAAATTCTAGGTTTCCCTTAGAATGGTAGCCATATATAGATTGGAATTAACATTGATAGTTTTCTTAGCTCCTGAATTATGCTGTAAACATGGACTACTTGCTAGGGCTCTAGCTACTAAGGGGATATGGAGTCTAGAAAGTGAGGGTGATTTGACTTAGGTATTGGGAAAGCATTAGTTCTGAGGAAATGGATGATAGTTTGCAAGGAAGGAGGAGGTGTCCCTTGGAGTCTTGGTAGTGAAGGGAAACAAAAAAGCAACTACACATAGGGGTCCAAAGGAGATGAGAGGGGAAAAAAGAAAAAAAAAAGGACAAATTCTGTTCTCACCACTACCACAAAAAGTACCATTTATTAAAATGTCTACATTTTATTGTAGCCACAGAGGAGGGTGCTGTTGAATGGAGAGAAACCTAATAAGCCAACTTATCTCCTATCTCCCCCATCACAAGGTAGCTTACTGTATTGCTGCATCTAAAAAAACAATGCAGATACTTTTCAGTAAAAAAAGAAGCCAGTATCCATAAGAGTTACTATAAGAAAGCAGAAAACTAAAACCAAATCTTCTAAACATGCTCACTACACAGAGAGTGAAAGGAAAAATAAAGAAAAGAAAGGCACAACAAAGGAAACTAAGATAAAAGTCAAAGTGTTAGTTGCTCAGTTGTGTCCAACTTTTTGAGATCCTATAGACTGTAGCCCTCCAGGTTCCTCTGTCCATGGAATTTTCCAGGCAAGAATACTGGAGTGGGTAGCCATTCCCTTCTCTATGGGATCTTTCCAGCCCAAGGATCAAACTGAGGTCTCCCACATTGCAGGTAGATTCTTACCGTGTGAGCCACCAGGGAAGACAAGACACGATACTCAAATATAAATAACTTACATTACATAAGCAATTGCATTATGAAAGGACACCATGAATCAGATACTTCAAAACTCACAATTGAAATGGACAATGAATAGGAAGATGTATGAAATAGGAGCTGACTGAAGTCTGGAAAGGAAATCAACAAAAAAAGACAAAAATCATTTCAGAAATGAAAAGTAAATTACAAGGTACCCAAGGTAAGATAGATATTACCAAAAGTTCAGTAAGAGACATAAAGACTAGAGGTGAAAAAATTCATGAAAGTGAAATTGAAATAAGATAGATAAAAGGATCAGAAAGAAAGAGAGAAGGTCCAATATATTTAGATCAAGAAATTGAACTAGAAAAACAAATGAGAAATAAACAGAAATAGTATTTAAAATTATAGTAAAACAAACTTTTCTAAAACAAGGAGACTTGCATTTCCATCTTGAAAGCGCCCCCAGGTGCCTGGGAGAATGGATTGATCTAGAACTCTTAACTATGTCCTATATATTAGTATTAGACTTTAAAATAAAAGAAAAAGACCTCCTGAGCCTTCAAGCCAAAAAAAAAAAAAAGTTTTATTTTTTAAATAAATTAAAAATGAGTAATTAAAATAGAAATAAAATCAGTTTGACATCACACCTTTAGCAACATACATAGCAAGAAAATGATGGACATTTTTAAGAAATTCAAAATGAGTAATTTGTTGTGGGATTGAATAAGTTAAAAGCTCAAAATCCATAGTGATACCCAAGATTACTTGGGAATTGCAGTTTGCGTGACTTTTTAAAAAAATGCTGCAGTTATTAAGAAAATTTTCAAGGGTATTCCGTAACGGTTAGGACTCAGTGCTTTCACTGCCAGGGTCAGAGGCGTGGTGTGATCCCTGGTTGGGGAACTAAGATCCTGAAAGTTGCACAGCTGGGCAAAAGAAAGAAAAAGAAAATTTTCAAACCTATCACTGGTTGATACATGCTGAAGTATTTAGATGAGACCTCTCATGATATCTGCAACTTTAAAATGGCTCAGGAAAAATAAAATGAGGAAAAAGAAGTTGAAATTTTTTGTAGCAGCTGTTTGTCATTTTTGAAAATGTTAAATGAATTGTTAATGTTAGATTTCTAATATTTTAGTATCTTTTATATTGATTGAGAGACATTTTATGAGTAAAATGAATTCCAGTTTATATGTCATTACTTTGTATTTATAGAAGAATTTTTCATATTTCTACTTACTCTTAGAATTACTTCAGTGATCTCATCTACACTAATTTTTTCCCCAGCAGATATTTATTGAAACTTCTGGTGCCTTAATCAAGGCAATAGCACCAAACTCTACTGAGTAGTCACTGTATTCTTTCCTATCACAGACATACAGTAAAAAAAAAACCCACAAACATTCCACTTTCACTTAGAAGTATCTTTAATGAGAAAGGAAAATTTTTTAATGAATTATTTATCTTTTTATTGTTGAGTTGTAATATAGTTTTGATACCAATATTTTTTCAGATGTATCAGCTCAGTTCAGTCACTCAGTCGTGTCCAACTCTTTGTGACACCATGGACCACAGCACCCCAGGGCTCTGTCCATTACCAACTCCCAGAGCTTACCCAAACTCATGTCCATTGAGTCGGTGATGCTATCCAACCATCTGATCCTCTGTCGTCCCCTTCTCCTCCTGCCTTCACTCTTTCCCAGCATCAGGGTCTTTTCAAATGAGTCAGTTCTTCACATCAGGTGGCCAAAGTAATGGAGTTTCAGCTTCAATATCAGTCTTCCAATGAACACTCAGGACTTATCTCCTTTAGGATGGACTGGTTGGATCTCCTTGCAGTCCAAGGGACTCTCAAGAGTCTTCTCCAACACCACAGTTCAAAAACATCAATTCTTTGGTGGTCAGCTTTCTTTATAGTCCAACTCTCACTTCCATACATGACTACTGGAAAAACCATAGCCTTGACTAGATGGACCTTTGTTGATAAAGTAATGTCTCTGCTTTTTAATGTGCTGTCTAGGTTGGTCATAACTTCCTTCAAGGAGTAAGCGTCTTTTAATTTCATGGCTGCAATCACCATCTGCAGTGATCTTTGTGCCCTCCATAATAAAGTCAGTCACTGTTTCCATTGTTTCCCCATCTATTTGCTGTGAAGTGATGCGACCGGACGCCATGATCTTTGTTTTCTGAATGTTGAGCTTTAAGCCAACTTTTTCACTCTCCTCTTTCACTTTCATCAAGAGGCTCTTTAGTTCCTCTTCACTTTCTGCCATAAGGGTGGTGTCATCTCCGTATCTGAGATTTTGATATTTCTCCTGGTAATCTTGATTCCAGCTTATGCTTCTTCCAGCCCAGCGTTTCTCATGATGTATTCTGCATAGAAGTTAAATAAGCAGGGTGACAGTATACAGCCTTGATGTACTCCTTTTCCTATTTGGAATCAGTCTGTTGTTCCATGTCCAGTTCTAACTTTTGCTTCCTGACCTGCATACAGACTTCTCAAGAGGCAGGTCAGGTGGTCTGGTATTCCTAAATGTCTGATTTGCAAAAATTTTCCTCCATTCTTTGGGTTTTTCACTTTGTTGGTAGTGTATTTTGAAGCACAAAAATTTTAAATTGGATATTATTTAATCTATTTTCCTTTTGTTGCTTGGTATATGTCTAAAAATATAGGTAGAGCTTTAAAAGGTGGCACATTGTGAAATGTTTAAAAATAATGTGGGTTATTTTTGATCAATGAATATTTATTTTATTTTTAAGTTATTTTTAATTGTATACTCTAATAATTTGTGAGGACTGCCATAACAAAGTACCACAGACTGAGTGCTTAAGCAACAGAAATTTATTTCCTCACAATTCTGGAAGCTGGAAGTCCAAGATCAAGGTGTTGACAGGATTGTTTTCTTATAAAGCCTCTCGTTGATTTATGGATGGTTAAATCTTCCCGTGGTATCTTCATGAGGTCTTTTCTTTATCTGTGTCCACCTCCAGAACTTTTTTCATCTGTTAATACTGGAATTCTACCCATTAAATAGTAATTCCCCCTTCTCTCCTCTTTTGCTTCTGGAAACCACCCTTCTATTTTCTGTCTCTATAAAGCAATATTTTAAGACAGTTTTTTCATCAATAGTGAGAGTCTTCAAAGTTCCTCCAATTAATTATATTTATGCTAATCTACAAAGTATGTATAAACTTTTACCTATCTAAGAGGTCTTTTAAACTCTTATGTACAAAATTTTGTCCTTATTTATATATTTGCCTTTTTATTGAGAGAGATTCCAGATTTCTCATCATCACATTTCTTAACCAGAGATTTATACTAGTCTTCTTTATTTTTCAAGGTAATTCAAGGTTTCAGTTTTTAAATTTAAGTTGATAAGGTGATGTTTACTTTATAGGAATAAAAGGTAATTGAAAGTTTAAATGTGTTTTAGTGTTACTGTTTTGAAATCTAATGTTTATTTGCTATTTTGTAAATGTAGATACTTTTTTAAGAACATTATTTGTAGTTTTCTTCATTTGGGGAGATTTTATTCTTACTCTGCACTTTACTCTTTTATACCATCAGGTATGTGTTGTGTCAATTCTGCATTTCATTGAAATATAAGTATTAAAATATTTTCCATATAGAATAACCTCTCAGAGTTATTATTGTCTTTATTTTATTCATATATTCATTCAGCAAACGTTTATTGAGTCTTCATTATATGATAAACAGTGGCTATACAAAGAAGAATAAGACATGATTTTTGTCTTCAAGGTGCTAAAAAAAAAAGCACCTAAGTAGATCTAAATAAATTACTATATTTGAAAGAAGAGTAAACAAAAAGGGAGCTTTGATTGGTCCAAGTAGGAAACAGAATGAAGAAAATCAGAGTCATGGGAATACAAGGCCGGCTGGCAGGGGACCAGTAGATGGGCATGGCTGAAACTGTCGATTCAGATGTGGAGGAGGAGTTGCTGAAGTTGAGGCTTGAATAGTTGGAGCCAGATTTTGAAGACCTTTAAAAGTATGTGCAGTGAACATTGAGTTCTTAAACATTTTTAATTCTCAGAGTGAAAGACAGGATGAGACTATTATGTGATGTGAAGTAGTCTTATTAAATAGTAATTTTATGCAATCTGAATGTATATATGGTTGTATCATTTAAAAATTATCCTTAGATTATTTTTCATAGATTATTGACAAATACTGCTTATTTTACAATATCAGATATATATATCTTTAATATAGTTCATATTTGATATGTTTAAGTATTTGACATATTTACAAAAATATACTTTAGTTTTGTGTTTTTTAATTTCTTTTTTCCAGCTATAAGAAAGACCAGATGGTTGAGGAACTAATGGAACCTCTGAAATACGCTGAACAACTTCCTGTAGCTCAGATAATACACCAGGTTTGCTTTCCATTTTTATTCTTTTGAAAGAAACAAGATTTTTAATCTCTGAAAAGTAATTGCTTTTGTTAGGTTTTTCAGAATCAATGTGCTATAGCTGAAAGGCATTCCAGACCATCTAGCCCTATTTAGACTCCACCTCTTAGAGTTGGAAATCTCATTCAAAGTGCAATATTAAAAGGCTGCTTGCTGTTTAACAGTAGAATTCTTGCTTATATAAAATACAGGGTAGAATCAGAATTATCTTCTTTGCATTACTTAACAACAAGACTTAATTTCAGAGAACTTTCATTTGAACCATTGTATATGGTACTTGTTAATGACAAAGAAAATGCTGAAAAATGAAAAATATCATTTGGTATAATTTCTTTGAGTAGCTAAAATGAGAAAGAAATCTTTCCTTACTTCTTCCACCCCACCCCGTTATCAACTCTGGTAAAGTGTAATTCTAAATGTCATGTGGGTAATTTTTTCATTTCCAATTATAATGACTCTATCATTCCTTCTACATTAACTGTAATCTTAGAGAAGGCAATGTGGTAAGTTTTTAAACTTTGAATTTGTACTGTAATTCTGACAGCATGTAAAGTCCACCCTGCTGGGCCAGAATCTAAGAATTTTAAAAGTGGTTTGTTGATGAGAGTTATGGCCTATAGACCTACCATATTTATCAGAGGCTATAGATTATAGGAAATATTAAAAGCCCTTAAATATCAGAATTTGTCAGAATTTTCACAAATGTTAATTACTATTGAGTCTTTCATATGTCTTTGCCAATCAAACGAATTTTTGTTTAGCAAATACAGATTGATTATAAGTATCAGGTTGAGCTTATTAAAAGAAACAGGCTTTTACTTTAAAATGTTGCCTATACAGATCTTTTCATGGATGTTAAAATTGAATATTAAAATTCTATGAGAAATTACAAAAAGTGGTCTAAAATTTGCCCACAGTCTATCTGTGGTTGGTAATCAGGTCCAGTTATATGTCAGGAATTCCCTGGTGTTGTCAGAGCTTAAATGACCTAACAGCCTGCAAATGTCACATTTAAAATTCTGTCTTCATGCCTGACTCTCAGCATAAATGAATTTAACAGCAGAGCAGGCAGCAAGTCAATATGTTCTTAACAGTAAGAGTGAGCAATGAAACAGTCTGTGGTTTGTTCAGAATAGGTGAATAGAATCTGCCACAGCACTCTCCTGGAACAAAATCTAAAACAGGAAACAAGAGCTAACCTGTAAGATGGTTGACCAGATGAAATGTCAGTCATATTTCTGTAGCTTGAATGAACCAATAAACTGCTGTTATATACACTGTGTGAATTCAAAGATTAAAAAATTTTACCCTAGTCAAAATTTTTATGATAATATTCTTGGCATTATAAGAAGCTGTATTAATTTTAACACTGAATTATAAACAATTATAGTGAAATTTTTATAGTACCTTAATTTAGAAAATTTTTATTGTATCTGAATTTAGAAAATTTTTATTTTAAGATTCATGATAGGAATTTCTTTTTCTTTATATTGAATAAAATTAATTTTGTTCTTAAGGGGTAATCAGGAAAGATCATTTTTCCTCTTATTTCCCTTTATTGACAGTACTACAAGTTTGAAACTGTTACAATTGTCTGTTGAGTATGTTACTAGGAATTCACTTATAAGTAAATTATTTGAAAGCCATTTTTTTCCCTAAAAAATAGTAATGTATATAATAATTAGGTGCAGCCAATCCCATAAAACTTAAAAATATGCAACATATCTGTACTATAGTGTTATTGAAGTATATATTTAACTTCTACCTATAATAGTGTGTTTTTGTACTGTAAGTAACTGTTTTTCTTCTCGAGTCATGCTTTACCTGTCTCTGTTTTGGAGTGTGTATCATTCTTACTTGAAATAGTGTTATTTATTCACATATCTTATCCTCTGTGTGCCTAGTCATTTCAATTGTGTCTGACTCTTTGCAACCCCATGGACTGTAGCTCACTGGCTCCTTTGTCCATGGGATTCTTCAGGCAAGATTACTGGATTAGATTGCAATTTCCTCCTGCAGGGCATCTTCCTGAACCAGGGACCAAACCCATGTCTCTCGAGTCTCTTATGTCTCCTGCCTTGGTAGGTGGGTTTTCTTTTACCACTAGTGCCACCATATCTTCTATTTGATTGTCTTTCTGGATGTCCTTTATTTCTTGATATTTTTTTCAGCATCTTATCTTGTGCCATGTTTGCATATGTCTGAATGGATGGAGATATATATTTGTGTGTGTGTGCGTGCCCGCATGCAATGGTATAGTGAGAGCCAGAGTATCTCTTTTCCCTACTACCCAGGCATCAGAAGCCAGGGCACAGTTTAGAAAATGAGAGAGGAGGAGCCAGACACAGGGCTTAACATGAAGAGCAACTCGAGAAATACCAGAGAGTGAGAGAGAGGAATGTATTTCAGTCATTTGAGTAATTAATTTCTTGTTTATATTACTTAAACTGTATGTTACAATGAGGAGATAGATAAGATTTCAGTATTACCATTTTATACTGTCAAATTATTTACTTTTTTTAGGTGTCCTAGGAAACATGATTGGAGAAGGAAATGGCACCTCACTCTAGTATTCTTGCCTGGAAAATCCCATGGATGGAGGAGCCTGGTAGGCTGCAGTCCATGGGGTCACTAGGAGTCAGACACGACTGAGCGACTTTGCTTTCACTTTTCACTTTCATGCATTGGAGAAGGAAATGGCAACCCACTCCAGTGTTCTTGTCTGGAGAATCCCAGGGATGGGAGAGCCTGGTGGGCTGCCGTCTCTGGAGTTGCACAAAGTCGGACACGACTGAAGCGACTTAGCAGCAGCAGCAGCAGCAAACATGATTGCACATCTAGGAAATCCAGGATATTCAAGTTATAAGCAGTAGAAGTAAGAAGAGAATCTGGTGAGATAGTCAGATATAAGATGAGTAAAATTGGTGCTTCTTTATATTTGCAGTAACTACACAAAATGGAAATGGGAAAAATGTTCTTTCACAATGAAAGGAACTATAAAATACTTAGGAAGTACATTTGGCAAGTAAACTATAGAACTTACAGCATAAGAATCATGGAAGCATACCACATTTCATAAGCAGAAAGTTATACCAAATATTTGATGGGGCAGGGAACTTAATATCATAAAGTATAATTCTCCCAAATTAGCAGTTCTAATTAGAATAGAAGCAAGTTTTTTTTTTTTTTAGTGTTAGGAAAAAAAATGACCACATAGTTCATGTGGAAGAACAAATATCTAATAATAGACAAAGCAGGTATATAAAAGAAAACATAGCCTCTTGAATCATATAAATATGTATGGACAAAGGAATAGATAAATAGATTAATGGAATACAATGAAAGGCTGGATTTCAAACATTATTATAATTCACAGTAAGGAATACATTGTACATACATTGATGTATGTATGTGTTGTATGTGTTTCAAAGGCAAACAGTCCTGATCTGTGGCTTGAAAAAAACCTGAATCGAGAATTCAAAGAAAAAAATTTATAAGATTTGATCATTAAATATATGATTAAGATTATAGTATTTCAATAGGAAAACAGCTTAATTTCAATCTCATACTATGTAATATAAAATAAATTTTGTATGAAAACTTAAAGTAAGATTTTAGAAGAAAGTTTTGGCAACTGCATTTTTAATCTAAAGTAGGGAAGAACCTAATGAACACACAAATGCAGGAGATATGTTTGGCTCCATAAAAATTTAATATTTTATGTATCAAAAAATACCACAACATTAAAATACTAAGGTTAGAATCAAAATAAGATCTTTGCAAAGAAGACAATAGTGAATTGATTAATATCACAAATATAAGCAGGATTCTTGAAAGTTTATAAAAGACAAAACAACTGAAAAACAACAGAAAAAAAGACAAAAGAAATGAAAAGCATATCAGAGAAAAACAAACAGAAATGGCTAGTGAGTGAAAAGAAAGCCTAAAACTCATTAAGGAAGTACACATTACAAATTAAGTAAAATTATTGTATGCCCATCAAATTGGCAGAAATTAAAATTACACGTTGGAAAACAGTCTGGCAGTTTCTCAAAAGGTTAAGTGTAGATTTACCATATGACCCAATGATTCCAGCCTACCTATGTAAAAACATGTATCCATACAAAAACCTGTACATGAATGGTCACAGCAATATTATTTATAACAGCCAATAATTGGAAACATCATAGTATTGATCAACTAATGGACAAATAAAATATATCCATACAGTGGGCCATTATCCAGTGATTAAAGGGGAATGAAGTACTGGTACCTGTACTACATGGGTGATCCTTGAAAACAGTGTGTTAAGTAAAAGTCTATCATAAAAGACCACATGTTGTATGGTTTTGTTTGCGTGAAATGTCTAGAGTAGGCAGATCTATTATGGGTTGTCTAGAACGGGGATGAGGTGGGGGAATTAGAAATGACTTTTAATGGGTATAGCGATTCTTTTTTTTGAAGTGGTAAAAATGTTCTAAACTTGGTGGTAAACATTTCAGTTGTTGTTGTTCAGTCAGTAAGTTATGTCCAACTCTGCGACCCCATGGACTGTAGCATGCCAGGCTTTGCCGTCCTTCACCATATCCCAGAGTTTGCTCAAACATACACCCATTAAGTTGATGATGCCATCCAGCCGTCTCATCCTCTGTCATCCCCTTCTTCTCTTGCTCTCAATCTTTTCCTAGCATCAGGGTCTATTCCAATGAGTCAGCTCTTTGTATCGGGTGGCCAAAGTGTTGGAGTTTCAGCTTCAGCATCAGTCCTTCTGATGAATGTTCAGAGCTGATTTCCTTTAGGATTGACTGCTTTGATCTCGTTGCAGTCCAAGGGACTCTGAACAGTCTTCTCCAGCACCACAATTTGAAAGCATCGATTCTTCAGCGCTCAGCCTTCTTTATGGTCCAGCTCTCACATCCGTATGTGACTATGGAAAAACCATAGCTTTGACTATACAGACCTTTGTCAGCAAAAAAATGTCTCTACTTTCTAATACGCTGTCTAGGTTTGTTATAGCTTTTCTTCCAAGGAGCAAGTGTCTTCTAATTTCATGGCTGCAGTCACTATCTTCACAAATTTTGGAGCCAAAGAAGATAAAAATCTGCCACTGTTTCCATTGTTTCTCCATCTATTTGCCATGAAGTGATGGAACTGAATGCATGATCTTAGTTTTTTGAATGTGGAATATTAAGCCAGCTTTTTTACTCTCCTCTTTTCACCTTTATCAAGAGGCTCTTTAGTTCCTCATTGCTTTCTTCCATTAGAGTGGTATCATCTATATATCTGAGGTTGTTATTTCTCCCAGCAATCTTGATTCCATCTTGTGATTTATCCAGCCTGGCATTTCACATGATGTACTCTGCATAAAAGTTAAATAAGCAGGTTAACAATTCAGTTCATTCAGTTCAAATCAGTCACTTAGTCGTGTCCGACTCTGAGACCCCATGAATCATAGCACGCCAGGCCTCCCTGTCTATCACCAACTCCCAGAGTTCACTCAAACTCATGTGCATCGAGTCNGACTGAGCGACTGAACTGAACTGAACTGAACTGATTGAACATATGTCTATTCTCCTTCCTGAAAAACCCTGCTCAAATGACAGTAAAGATATAAAAATATATAAATACCATAAAACAAAGAAAATGTAGGAGTAGAAAACAGCAGATGAGAGGCACCAAAATTGGAAGAAGAAAATTAGCTGAATAAATGGTAATTAGCTTAGTGAAGTAGACAAGTTACACCCTAATTTCCGTCATGAGGGAGATCTCTGAGAACAAGCCATTTGTATTATAGAACTTGGGAAAGCAGACACCAGACACCTGAAAGGTTGTGTGCAAAGAGGAACTCCCTGTACCCTTCTGTTTAATTTACAAAACACTGTTGTCAGGCTTATATTCTTTCAGGCAGAAAACTGGAGAGTTCCTCCCTGAAGATACTAGCCTAATAGAAAAAAAGTGGTGTATTGTGAAATTTGTAGGACTCCAGTTTAATAGCCCAGTCCCAGTCTGTTCACCTCATTTGTAAACTCTGTGGTTGGTAAGTGCTGTTAATGCATAAAGTCTTATGATCAGTGTATTTTATTTCCTCACTCTTGAGATACAACCAAGGATCATTAAACTTCTGGAGAATTCTTTATTATGGAAGACAAAGTTCAAAATAAGCAAATGGATAAAGGGAACTTAGCAAATATAGACAAAGCCAGGAATAGGAGAAGACAGTACTAACAGCAGCCACTACTACCACCACCATTTCAGAAAGCAATGAGAAGGTATTTTATTTAGAAAGCAGGGTACTGTACACAAAAAGGAATATGTAGAAAACAAGGTCTTAAGAGCTCTTAGAAATTGAAACTATATGATTAGAAATAAAAATTTCGCTAGAAAATTTTGAATGCCAAGTTGAGGAATCTCTCAAGAGACAGAACAGAAAGAGAAGGAAAATCAGAGATAAAGGATGAGAAAATTCAAGGAATACACTGTAGACAATTCTGTGTGAGTCTCACATTTCTGTATATCTTATGAGCAGAGCACTGACAGGCTTTTAAAAAAATTATTTATTTTTACTTGTTTATGGCTGTGCTGGGTCTACCTTGCTGCACATGGGCTTTCTCTAGTTGCAGCGACTGGGGGCTACTCTTCGTTGGGTTGCAAAGTCTTCTCATTGTGGTGGCTTCTCTTCTTGTGGAGCACAGTAGTAGTTGTGGTGCATGGGCTCAGTAGTTGCATCTTGTGGGCTCTAGAGCAAGGGCTTAGGGGTTGTTGTGCGTGGGCTTAATTACTCCATGGCTTACAGAATCTTCCCAGACCAGGGATTGAACCTGTGTTCCTGTTCCCTGCATTGGCAGGTGGATTCTTAACCACTAGGCCACCAGGGAAGTCCCACACTGAAAAGCTTTTTACTCTGGATTATTTTGGCAAAGATGTTTTGTCTTGTGAACAGTATTGGAAGATAGAGATAGTGACTCATTTAGATTTATTTGCTATCACAAAGATAATGTCTCTCTCTCTCAGCAAAGATTAGACAGATTTGTTGCAGCTTGTTATAAAAGACTTGGGATTTTCTAGGTTAGGGATTCATTGTCTGTTACATAAACCTACTGTGTGGATAGTAATTACCAAAGTCTGCCACTGCATTGTCC
Organism: Neotragus moschatus; assembly: GCA_006410615.1. NCBI lineage: Eukaryota > Metazoa > Chordata > Mammalia > Artiodactyla > Bovidae > Neotragus > Neotragus moschatus. The sequence goes on along the minus strand of SJYA01000433.1, from coordinate 211,194 downwards.
CCATGGGACCTGGGGACAGAAAGAACTGGCACACATGTGAAACTCATGTAGCTTATGAGTAATAAAGTACTTTCTCTCTGATTTAGGAGTCCCATGTCTTCTGCCAGTAACCATGAAAGTGTTCTAGGCCAGCTTGTTATCTTGGAAGCAGGGTAAAATTTCAGAATCTTCACAGTTTCATACGATAATTCGTGAGATCCAACATGTGACTAATGAAAAGTGTTGGAAAAAGAAGACAGAAAGAAAAAACAAAGGGGAAGCTATATTAAAGAAGTAATGCAAGAATATGTTTCCGAACTCAGGGATTTGCTAAGAAACAAATAGACCCCATCCAAGGAACAGTAGTTTGAAATTTGAGAACAATAAAAAATAAAAAGAAGGCCCTAAAAACTTCCAGAATGAAAAAAAAAGAGAGGCCATGATCAAAAGAATAAACATCTTTGACCACAATCAGAAGAATTAGAGGAAGGAGAATTGGAGATGAAGTAGTAATGTCACCGTTATTTTTTTGTTATAAAGCTCATGTTGCTCGTTAGTTGCTAAAAGAATGTTCAGGCAGTGCTTTATTGCTGCTGCTGCTGCTGCTGCTAAGTCCCTTCAGTCGTGTCCGACTCCGTGGGACCCCATAGAAAGCAGCCCACCAGGCTTCCGCGTCCCTGGGATTCTCCAGGCAAGAACACTGGAGTGGGTCGCCATTTCCTTCCCCAATGCATGAAAGTGAAAAGTGAAAGTCAAGTTGCTCAGTCATGTCCGACTCAGCGACCCCATGGACAGCAGCCCACCAGGCTCCTCCATCCATTGGACTTTCCAGGCAAGAGTACTGGAGTGGGGTGTCATTGCCTTCTCCGAGTCTTTACTAGATATAAAAATTTACTAAAGATAAAAATTAAATGAAAAAAAGCCAATGAAACCATGTTATTACTTTGAAAAGATAGACAAATTTGGTAACACAGTTAGACTAAGATAATAAAAGAAAAAAATTATCAAAATCAAGAATGAAGAGGGGGCATCATTAGAACCCCTTTAGAAATCAAAAGAATTATAAGTAAAGGTTATAAAGACCTTTTTCCAACAAATTTTAGATAACTTAGATGAAATAGACAAATTCCTAAGAAAAATTCAAATATTAAAACTGGTCCAAAAATAAGTAGAAAAGCTAAATAGGTTTTCAAGTTAGGCAATTGAATTTATAAATTAAAATTTTACCACAAAGAAAAGTATAGTCTCTGATGGCATGACTGGTGAATTCTGTCAAACATTTAAGTAAAAAATGGTATACAGTCACAGAAAATTGAGGAGGAGAAAACACTTCCTAACTTATTTTATGACGTTAGTGTTGTTGTTCAGTTGCTAAGTCATGTCCAGCTCTTTGTGACCAATGGACTGCAACACGACAGGCTTCCCTGTACTTCATCATCTCCCNGATCAAAAGAATAAACATCTTTGACCACAATCAGAAGAATTAGAGGAAGGAGAATTGGAGATGAAGTAGTAATGTCACCGTTATTTTTTTGTTATAAAGCTCATGTTGCTCGTTAGTTGCTAAAAGAATGTTCAGGCAGTGCTTTATTGCTGCTGCTGCTGCTGCTGCTAAGTCCCTTCAGTCGTGTCCGACTCCGTGGGACCCCATAGAAAGCAGCCCACCAGGCTTCCGCGTCCCTGGGATTCTCCAGGCAAGAACACTGGAGTGGGTCGCCATTTCCTTCCCCAATGCATGAAAGTGAAAAGTGAAAGTCAAGTTGCTCAGTCATGTCCGACTCAGCGACCCCATGGACAGCAGCCCACCAGGCTCCTCCATCCATTGGACTTTCCAGGCAAGAGTACTGGAGTGGGGTGTCATTGCCTTCTCCAAGTCTTTACTAGATATAAAAATTTACTAAAGATAAAAATTAAATGAAAAAAAGCCAATGAAACCATGTTATTACTTTGAAAAGATAGACAAATTTGGTAACACAGTTAGACTAAGATAATAAAAGAAAAAAATTATCAAAATCAAGAATGAAGAGGGGGCATCATTAGAACCCCTTTAGAAATCAAAAGAATTATAAGTAAAGGTTATAAAGACCTTTTTCCAACAAATTTTAGATAACTTAGATGAAATAGACAAATTCCTAAGAAAAATTCAAATGTTAGAACTGGTCCAAAAATAAGTAGAAAAGCTAAATAGGTTTTCAAGTTAGGCAATTGAATTTATAAATTAAAATTTTATCACAAAGAAAAGTATGGTCTCTGATGGCATAACTGGTGAATTCTGTCAAACATTTAAGTAAAAAATGGTATACAGTCACAGAAAATTGAGGAGGAGAAAACACTTCCTAACTTATTTTATGAGGTTAGTGTTGTTGTTCAGTTGCTAAGTCATGTCCAACTCTTTGTGACCAATGGACTGCAACACGACAGGCTTCCCTGTACTTCATCATCTCCCAGAGTTTACTCAAATTCATGTCCATTGAGTTGGTGACACTGTTTAACCATTTCATCCTCTGCCACCCTCTTTTCCTTTTGCCTTCAATCTTTCCCAGCATCAGGGTTTTTTCCATTAAGTCATCTCTTCACATCAGGTGGCACAGTCCAAGGGACTCTCGAGAGTCCAGCACCACAGTTCGAAAGCATCAATGAGGTTAGTGTACCTTGATACTAAATATATCATAAGAGAAGAAAATCACAGATCAATAACTCTCATGAAGGTAGACACAAAACCATAACAATGTTGGCAGAGGAACAAGAGACAACTTGTATACAATCAAATATCTAGTCTATGGCAAAGCCAAGATTTGAACCTGGACATTTTAGCACTGCAGGCTTTTGTAGCGGTGAGTACCCTGTGCTATGAAAGCAGCAAAGATATGGTGTGAATTCTGTAAGTATGAACTGAATTTTAAACCTCCAGTGAATCTGTTCTTAGTCCTGATGATTATTGTCCTCACTTGTGAAATTAAATTTATCTTGCTGTCTCAGCTTGTTTCTATATTAAACAAGCATAAATATGCATGATTTAAACATCTTGATTAGACTTCTTTTAGTAGATACTTTCCTGGAATTTAAGATATGTGAGAAATTCATTCTAGGAATCAACATCACGAAGCAATTTTATCTTTATTAATTCAAGACCCTTTACTAAGGCAAAGGCAAAGGCTATGTGTAAACAAAGGCACAAACCTGTGCGTTGTTTAAAAAACTTTAACTTTCTCATATTTTGTCTTGACAGAGATATATTATCCACTGTTTCCCCCACTGTGTTCTTATCCATATTCTAGGCTTTCCTTGGATCCCACTGTTTCAGTTATAAGGCTTCTTATAAATCCTTTAGTATTATAATAAGATTAGTAGATTGCAAAAATCTATATTTTTTTAATGCATCTCTGCAGGGTACATAATGATGATATAGTGTAACCCATTTTCTTTCATTCAGACAAGCTACCCAAAAGATTACTATAAAGCTATATATATCCATTGAAGATTTAGTTTACTGGGAAGAAATACTGCACTGTGTCCTAATAGGCCTTAGCTTATAACATGGAAGGCTGTTTTGCAAAATTTTGTTTCATCTGTGCTTCGTTGTTGCTTTTAAATCCTAGAGGTAATTTTTTTTTTCTAGTACAACCAATCCATATAGTTTCCTGGTATGTCCTTTGTTGTGCTTTGTGGATACTCTTGGCATTTGAGTGAGACTGTTCTTTCATTGTACAAGACTAGACTGTGTATCACAGGGTTGTTGGTATCCCTGGTCTTTCCAAACACTGTTTTACATGAGTACTTCTCACTCATTGTGATACCAAACAATGCACTCGCCTTTTCTGAATGCCTCCCATCCCATGGAGGGTAATAGTGCCTCATGTTGAATACCAACCACTGCAGGTAATTATTTGCAGTGTTTGCCAATAAAACCTTTTATCTGTATGCTCTAGTCTCTTAATGTTGTAATGTAATATTTAAAAATATGTATAATTGAGAACCTTTTCTCACTTCCCTGCATTCTCAGATGTTGTCTTAGATGCTGCAGTTCTAGCTTCTGTCATTATGTGACGTGTATTTGGACAGTTTCTTAGTTCTTCTGTCCTTGTTTGTGATAGCTCTTCATCTTGTTTTACTCTGGCTATTTTGACATGTTTATGTTTTTCTCTTCTAGTAATGCCTGCCTCATTATAGCTAACTTCGCTAAAGGTTGACTGAAAAGTCTATCAAGTAGAAAACTTCTGACAATTTCTGTTTTAAATTGTGCCTATTGAATTATCAACACCTGGAAACTCATCAAAAGACAGCATCCATAGAACTCTCCCTGCCTAAGGACTGACTGAGATTGTTTTAAATTCTTACCGAGCTTTCCCTAATTGTAGACTTTAAAACTGAAGTCTAGTGAAAAATAAGATACTGCTTATTTATTTTCAAATTATAAGACAATGAAAACTGTGCTGCTTGAAGGTCATGTGTTATTCCTTTAATATCACCTGGGATATGATTTTACATTCATATAAGTTAATATCAGATTTCATATTTTCTGAAGTTACATTTCATATAACTTATGAGACCTGCTTCCCAAAATGTCACTTTTCAAGGCATACATGAAACTGTAAAGCTATTTGAAAATAGTAATCAATATTTCAATACTGATATTTCATTAACTTTATGTAAGTTTGAAAAATTCTGTCTACTTGCAAATTTGTCATATAGTTCCTGATATATTAAATTTCTGTATTAGGAATGAAAAGTTTAAGCCTCATTAGTCTGTTAAGCATTCCAGAATAAAAACAAACAGATACCAGTTTTCACCAAAATTGAAAAGATTTTTAAAATGAGAATAGTTGGTTTTGGTGAAGAGGCAGTGAGATGAGCATGCTCTTAAATTGCTAATGGGAATGTAAGTTAATACAGCCTTTTTGAAAAGTAGTTTGTTAGTGTGTGTGCATTTATAACCAGTAATAGTAATTCCACTCCACCTCTAGGATTTTATTCAAAAGAATTAAGACAGAAAGATTTATGTTTAAAACTGTAAAGTTCATTAGCATTTCTTAGGTCGCAGCATAATGTGATAAGGTGGACTGGAATTGAATCCAGTCTCCACCATTTAATACCTGTCTAGTCTTGGACAAGTCTCTTAATCTCTCTTTTGCAAGTTGTGCATTGGAAATATGATGATGATGATGCCAATGACAATAACAGAAGCGACAGTGAAGACACAGCTTCATCTGGGTTAAATGCTGCTGAATAAATCTAATTAGGCTTCTTACCAATTTTCAATTGCAGATGTTCCAAATATTTGCTATAGTCTCTATGCCTCTTCCCCACTTCTATCGCTTTCCTGTTCAGCTTATGACTTAGTCTCCTTAGTCTTGAGAAAATTAGACGAAAACACCGTCAGTGTACCTTCCCGTACTTTCAAACTTATTTGTATTGTCACAAGTCTTTATCTTTTTTGTCCATCTGAAAGGAGGAAGTGTGTGAATTTTACCATAGAAAACCTTGCTTACATCGTTCCATCTATCATGCCTTTCTCTCTTTTCTTTACACTTTCCATTCCTGATTTAGATGTTTTTAGTCCTTAAAAAAAGTCATCCTCAATCCTGCTGTAACCAGACTCAACAGTAGAGAAACAAACAGTGCATTTTAAAAATGAGCACAGGACTTGAATAGACATCAGTCAATAGGGAAATGCAAACCAGAACTACAGTGAGATAACCTCTTCATACCCATTACAATGGCTGTTATCAAAAAGCCAGAAAAGGATGAACACTAGAGAGGATGTGGGAAAGTTGGAACCCTTGTATACTGTTAGTGGAGATGTAAAATGATACAGCCACTGTCAAAAACAGAACAGTGGTTCCTCAAAAAAAAAAAAAAAAAAAAAGCAATTATTATATTATCCAGAAATTCTATTTGTGACTACAAACTCCAGAGAATTAAAAGCAGGGATTTGAACAGATTTTGTAACCCAGTATCTATAGCAGCATTGTTCATAATAGCCAAAAGGTACAAACAACCCAAACGTCCATTGACTAAATGGATAAACAAAATATGTCATATATATATAATGGTGTATTATTTAGCCTTGAAAAAGGAAATTGTGAAACATACTGAACCTAGAAGATTTTATACTAAGTGAAATGTTAAACACAGATGTACAAATACTATATGATTCCATTTACATGAGGTACCAGGAATGGTCACAGAATACCAAGAACAGACACAGAGAACAGAACAGTGATTTCTAGGAGCTGAGGGAGGAGGGGCTGTAGAATTATTGTTTAATGGGTATAGAGTTTCAGTTTTGGAGGATGAAAAAGTTCTGGAGATGGATGGTGGTGATGGTTGCACAATTGTGTGAATGTACTTAATGCCACTGAATTCTATTCCTAAAAATGGTTAAAATGGCATATTTTGTGTATATTTTGCCATAATAAAAAAAGTCAGCTGCCACTCTCTATTTCTTCGCTACCTTATTTTTTCCACAATCTACTTTATTCTAGTTTATACTCTAGCAAATGCTATGCACCTGTTCTTGCAAAATGTACTAAAATGTCCTAATTTTCACATCATCCTAATTAAAAAAAAAAACTCATTTGTGATATTTAGGTCTCTGAAACCTTTTTTCTTTGCTTTTGGACCAACCATCACTGTGTACTTGTTTTCCTTCAGTCTCTCTAATCACTTCCTTTGAAAATCTTTTGCTGTTATCTTCCTAGACCTATCTCTAGGATTCTGTCCCTATTATAAATTCCTGCTGGACCCCCCACTTCCTACTGTTCAGTGTACCATAATGGTTTTCAAATCTTTGTCTTCCTCTTGAGTTACAAAACAACATCTTATTGCCTCTAAGGTAGCGCCACCTGGATCTCCAACACATTGTCTAAAACTGAATTCGCCCCTTTCTTAAATGGTTCTTCTATTAGGTCACTGTATTCTCAATAATATTGGCTCAGACTCTTGGGCTTTTTTTTTTTTTTTTCTGTCTCTCCTCACTTCATTCCTCTCTCCTCTTCTTCCCTTTCATATTCTCTTCCCCTGACAGTATTCATATATAATTAGTTTTTAGTTGCTGTTTGTTCGGTCCCTTAAATGTGTCTCAGGTCCGTTTACTCCTTTCCATGTTCAGGGGGCACCTGCAAACTGGTGTAAAACATCATGTTTCACAGTTAATTGTAATCATCGTCATCAGATAATAATTATCATTGAAAAAGTTATCTTTCCCATTTTATGCGTAGATTAAACTGAGGTTCAAAATGGTTTAAGTAACTTGCCTAAGATCTTTCATCTTGTAAGTGGCAAAGCCAGAATTTGGATATAGATCTCTTTGACCTTAAAATCCTTCATCTTAACATAGTTATAGTTCCTCTGGGCAACCTTTTGAGTTCTTATAAAGGAACTTTGTCCCCAGGAAATGTAATAAATAAGGTATCAACAGATGTAATTCATATTTTGTTTAATTAGGACCATATTTTGAAAGAACTGAATGTCAACAGAATTCACTCAGTATTCAGCGCTTGAGTATCCATTTATTTATAAACTGGCCTAAAGAGAATGACCCTCCTTATAATTCTGTTCCTGCTTTCCTTCTCCATCCCAGTTGTCCTTGGCTCCCCAGTGACAACTTTAGATAAGGTAGAGATCTGAGAGGATGTGGATTCTGAGTGGCAGGAGAATGCGCTTAAGACTAACTTTGCTCGTGTGAAACTGTACCTATAGTTGACTCACTAGAAAAGTTTCTTCTATGTTATCACCTAATCTGAGGATTTATATTTAGTTCAGAAAGTTTAACAACATTAAGGATTTTATANGATGTGGATTCTGAGTGGCAGGAGAATGCGCTTAAGACTAACTTTGCTCGTGTGAAACTGTATCTATAGTTGACTCACTAGAAAAGTTTCTTCTATGTTATCACCTAATCTGAGGATTTATATTTAGTTCAGAAAGTTTAACAACATTAAGGATTTTATAGACTTCTGTGAGCTACCCTGTTAATATAACAACCATTTATAATGTGATTTTCAAATACATCTTCCATAAAGTTGATGGTAAAAAGGACATTTGTGATAGAATTTATTTCCTGTTTGTCTGTACTCTTTCTCTCTTCTTCACCACTGAAGGCAGCCTGATAGATAGTGGTTTGTTCAAAGTTGTTAAGAAAAATGTGTCAATGATCTCAAATGATCTCCATCTTGCATGAGTGGACCTTGAATACTTGAGAATTAGCGATACACAACTAAATTAAACAATCAGCAATTAAATCAAGCAGACAAATACACATTTCTTTCACAAGTAAGTAATTTAGAGTTCATCACATTTAGAAAATAAACATCCCTCATGAATGTTAGTCATTTGACCCTTTGTATTATTTTGAATATTAAGATCTTGGTAGTAATTAACCTTACTCCCTTTGCATTACAGCTTTATTATCTTAACTACTAAGACAAAAGGCTTTCAAAAGAGTCTGTGATTCTTCATAGAAAATATATTATAGTTTTTTCTTTTAGAATATTTTATATGAATAGTAAAGAATTGTTAAATGTATTTTATAGTGGGTTTTTATTTTATTATAATAACAGATACTGTAAGATAATCGTAAGATTATCAGTGTCTTAAAATTCATTGTAATTTTGTAAGTGTGCCAAATGAAGAATGTCTTTGTTTTCTGTATTCCATTGTATCAAAATGTATCACAAAATTTATGGTATATTCTTAGATTTTCTGACAGTGTTTGTCTTAACAATGTATAAACCAGGGTATTAGGGGCATAAGTGTGCTTTGGTGGAGGATTGTTGGACCCTGAGGCAAAAAATACTGGAAGTGAGGAGATGGGCCATTTTCCACCTCCAGGAAATGGAAAAGTGATGTGCTCCTTGGCTAAGTTCCCTAGCTGGGTATTTGCATCTACTTTTTCAATAGAANGAATGGCATCACTGACTCGATGGACCTGAGTTGGAGTGAACTCTGGGAGATGGTGATGGACAGGGAGGCCTGGTGTGCTGCGATTCATGGGGTCACAAAGAGTTGGACAAGACTGAAATTCATGCGGTCGCAAAGAGTCGGACAGGACTAATGGAGTGAACTGAACTGAAGGTAAATTAACAGTTTAGTTTAAAAAAATACATTGTTGCTTTTATCAGTAGCAGTTATGTGACTATCCTGATAAACTTGACAGCATGTGAACTCAAGGATCCACCAAAGGCAGTACTAGAAGTGCCATGACAAAAGGAGAATATGAAACATGGAGAATCTCTTCCTAGAAACTGGCTGTTTGGATACAGACATCTCAAAATAACAGTGTCCTTCAGTTTAATGCTGTGTACTTGGCAGTAGTTACTGACCAGCAACAGATCGAAATGATGTGACTAGGGGTTATTTAATCTGTCATCTAAATTGACCTGAAATCACCTTAATGTGCTTCCCAATAAGAGTTGAGATTATCATTCACTTTACAATGGATATATTCATGTCAGAAAAGTCATTTTATATTAAAGGAATCAATAATTTAGTTACAGATTTGTAACATTCAAGATTAACTTTCATTTCATTGTGCTAATCATGTTTGNGGTTATTTAATCTGTCATCTAAATTGACCTGAAATCACCTTAATGTGCTTCCCAATAAGAGTTGAGATTATCATTCACTTTACAATGGATATATTCATGTCAGAAAAGTCATTTTATATTAAAGGAATCAATAATTTAGTTACAGATTTGTAACATTCAAGATTAACTTTCATTTCATTGTGCTAATCATGTTTGGTGAGTAATTAGTATAGTATATTTCAGTTTTAATTTCTGATAACATTTGTATAGGCACAGATTTCTTTCGATTATTTTTACTGTGGTCTGCATTCAGATGTATTTTCCAGCGTCTGATCAACATACTCAGTTTTAAAATTTTATTTGTGTGTCTTTTTTTATTTACCAAGGTTATTAATACCTTGTGAAAACAATAGTATCCATTTTACCTAATTTTGGTTAACTAAGACATTTCTAGTTTAAAATGTGCCAATAGAGATTTAATTTTGTAGAATAAACATATTTACTTTTAGAAAGTATTAAGTCTGTAAAGATTGCTAGAGAGAGAGATGTTATAAAAGGTTATATTGGGCACTAATTATATATATTACATATTTTGCTTTGCTAAGTAACTATATCTGTTGTACCTAAAATTGTTGAAGTTTATGATAGATTTAACTGACATTTTAGCAATCAATTTTTAAGAATTTCACACTTACTTTACTTCTTTCCTGGTACATATCAACTGTTTCTGATAAAAATAAAATAGTAACTGTAAAAGCTATAATCCTTAACATTCAACTAATGTAGAAGCAGAAAAAGACTGTTTCAGAACACTGATCAAGCCATTTATAAGGCCTTTGTCCTTGGAAAGATTGTTACAAGCAGAGTATGGGAAAAGTAATTATAAGATTTGCTTTTGTTTGCAAATATGTCAAACATTTCTGTAATGACTATCAGGACTAAATGTGACTGCTTTTGTTAAAAATACTGTGTCAAACTTTATTGTAAAAGAAATTTAGTTTCTAATTTTAGGTACAAGCAAATGATATTCAGAAAATTAATTTGAATGAAATTATTTATCTGAATTATGGCTTCTTTTACGCACAAAGGTAGACTTCCTGATTTGTACTTCAGGCTATATATTTCGAATGCTGAAGAACACTTACAAGCATTGTAATGATTGTTTTGGAAGAATAACATTACAGAAGTTACAAAAATTCTGCCTAAAAACACAGAGTTGGAATTTAACTTTTCCTTAAAGTGTTAGTCACTCAGTTGTGCCCCACTTTTTGCAATCCCATGGCCTGTAGTCCGCCAAGGTCCTCTGTCCTTGGAGTTCTCTAGGCAAAAATACTGGAGTAGGTTGCCATTTCCTTCTCCAAGGAATCTTTCTGACCCAGGGATCTAACCTGGGTCTCCTGCATTGCAGAAAAGTAACAAAAACCCATTATAGTAATTTTTTATTTTTTCCCTCAACTATTTACCCATTTAGAAATAGTTGTATAACTGGAAACAAGCATTATTTATTATTGGTGTATTATTGAGGGTTTTGTCTTTTTTTTTGTCTCTTTTGGTAGAGAATAAAATTAATTTAGACGAACTTTTTGGAATTTGGGAATTTTTGAATTAAGTTGTTGACAGTTTTCTTAACAGACTGAGAAACTTTTCCTCAGGGTTTGAAATTAAAAGGTAATGTAAGAATATGCTGATTTTGCACTGCTTTCTTAGATTCATGTTATCTAAATGTTAAAAAATCTTCTAGATTCTTAAAAATCTATGCAATCCTTGCTTCTCTTAGATGGCATCTCACCAAAATGTTGTCCACTCAGTCATAAAAAATTCCTCTCATACTCCTCAGAGCAACCTGTTCTTTCTTTGAACTGCTTGTTGGAAAATTTTCTTATATCTAATTGGGAACAATCTCTTATGCTTTCCACTCCTTCATTTTAGTTCTCACACTGAAGGCTACATAAAACAAGTCTAGTTTAGGTTGCATCTGCCAGCCATCATCAGATATTTGAAAAGGTACTACTTTTCTCCTCAACTTTCCAAGAAGATTCTGTTTCAAGGAAGACATTGCAGTGTCATGGAAAGACCATTGACTCTTAAATGAACAGGACTAAGTTCAAACTAAGTAGGCTAATTAATAATTTTGTTACTTTGGATGATTTACTTATCTCTTTTACTCTAGTTCTATCTATAAAATGGGGTTAAAACTTTCAGTGAAGAATTGTTACAAGATAATGTGTTTGGAGCACTTGGCACATTCTTGACACTGAACAAATGTTGGTTGTTTACAGATGTTGACTCTCCTCTCTTCTTCCTTTCCCTTTCCACCTCCCCTCTTCCGTATTTAGGAGAATGTATTTAAGAGCATGATTATTTTATTGAAGCAGAGAATGTGTTAAAGAAATGATAGGAATCTCTTAGTTACTAAGAAGTGGGAGGAATAGGCCCAAACTACACCTTTCCTTGTATCCATTAAGTTTGACTGAATGAAGAAACTGTTGATCCATGTATCCGACTGGTCAAACTGAGTGTACATGTAGAAAAATTCATTTAATGAGAATACAACTAGATGGTATACATAAGTAATGAGGAATTTTGGGAGTGTGCACCTGTTTCATTTTTTTTCTGTAAAAGATGTGTGGCTTCTTTACCAACTGAGCTATCAGGGAAGCTCAAAGTGAAAGTTGCTCAGTTTTGTCCATCTCTTTGCAACCACATAGACTAAGTCTATGGAATTCTCCAGGCCAGAACACTGGGTATCCTTTCCTTTCTTCAGGGGATCTTCCCTATCCAGGGATCATACCCAGGTCTCCTGTGTTGCAGGCGGATTCTTTACCAACTGAGCGACAAGGGAAACCCAAGACTATTGGAGTGGATAGCCTATCCCTTCTCTAGGGGATCTGCCCCACCCAGGAATCCAACCAAGGTCTTCTGCATTGCAGGCAATTCTTTACCAGCTGAGCTATCAGGGAAGCCCTGATGGCATGCAAACAAGCTGATCAAAGGATTCCATGCACAAAACAACCCATTGCTTATATATGTCATATTTCTGTATACAGTTTAAATTCATATTCATACTTGTAGCCATGAGATTTAAATTTGCTTAACTCTGAGTTTACATATAAAATGTTCTTGAAACACTAGTTTTACAAGATGTTAGTAGTTAATGGGTTAAAAAGAGTTTCATGGTATAAGTTAGTGAAATGCTTAAACAAAAATTACATTCTTTTTCTCTGGGACTTGAATCATCTTAATAAACTGATATGTATTGCGAAGGTATCAGATTTGAAACACCATTTTATCCTCTCGAGGACATGCTTTATTCTTGCAATTTATTTTACCAATATAAATAATGTAAAAACACAGACTAAAAGAAAATCACTAGACAAGGGAGGAAAATTCCTCTGTTCTCTTAGGCTTGAGAATTTAACTGACATAAGAGAAATTAACAGGAAAAAAGCATATAAATTTTATTTAATATTTTTCCGTACAGATGGGAGACTTCATAAAGAAAATGAAGACCCAAAGAAGCAGTTACAATTGAGAGCTTATATACTTTAATTAAGAAACAATAAATTTGTGGAGGAGTGATGAGACAGAGGGGCTTGGGCAAGGGGCAGAAACTGTGGGAAAGTGACTAGGAAAACATATGGGAAACTAATGGAAAATAAGGGTTATTTTAGTAGATTGGTTTGTATAGATTCATACCCAGACTCCAGTAATGAGAATGTTCTTCCCTTACTGGCACAGAGATGGTTCCTTTATCACAGGAAGTGTTATGATCTGCTTTTAGATAGAAAGGTGGATATCAGAGAAGTCTTCCTGCATCTGCTGTTTCTCAGGTGTTTTCAGTTCCAAATAATAGACCCAGATGGCATAGCTTGGGGTGGCAAGGTAGTTCTCAGTCCTTTCAACAGCATTCTCTGGAGCGTGGGTTGGCAAACTGTGGCTCGTGGGTCAAACAAGCATGGTACCTGTTTTTGTAAATAAGTTTTATTGGGACACAGCCAAACCCGTGCATTTGCATATTGTCTGCAGCTAATATTGTACTTTGAGGCAGAGTTGAATAGTTGGAAGAGAGATTCTCTGGCCTTCAAAGCCTAAATACTTACTTTCTGGCCCTTTATAGAGAAATGAAAAAAGACTCCTGCTCTAAAACCTTGAAATAGCTTCTCAGAATCATCAGTATTTATGAAAATGACTAATTTACACAACTATTGTTGTTGTTGTTGCTTAGTTGTTAAGTTGTTTCCAACTTTTTGCGAGGTCTGTAGCCCACTAGGTTCCTCTGTCCATGGGATTTCCCAGGCAAGAATACTGGAGTGGATTTTCCTGACCCACAGAAAAAACCCACATCTCCTGCATTGGCAGGCAGATTCTTTACCATTGAGCCGTTCTTTATTGNCATTAAGAAAGCTGAGCACCGAAGAATTGATGCTTTTGAACTGTGGTGTTCTGACTGCAAGAGAGATCCGACCAGTCCATCCTAAAGGAAATCAGTCCTGAATATTCATTGGAAGGACTGATGTTGAAGCTGAAATTCCAATACTTTGGCCACCTGACTCGTTTGAAAAGACCCTGATGCTGGGAAAGATTAAGGGCAGGAGAAGGGGACAACAGAGGATGAGATGGTTGGATGGCATCACTGACCCAATGGACATGGGTTTGAGTGGACTCTGGGTGTTTGTGTTGGATAGGGAGGCCTGGCATGCTGTGGTTCATGGGGTTGCAAAGAGTCAGACACGAGTAAGCAAATGAATTCAACTGAACTGAACTTGTCCTTCTCTCCTGACTTAGGTCCCTGATATTTAGACCCTCTTTNTGGATGGCATCACTGACCCAATGGACATGGGTTTGAGTGGACTCTGGGTGTTTGTGTTGGATAGGGAGGCCTGGCATGCTGTGGTTCATGGGGTTGCAAAGAGTCAGACACGAGTAAGCAAATGAATTCAACTGAACTGAACTTGTCCTTCTCTCCTGACTTAGGTCCCTGATATTTAGACCCTCTTTCAAAGAGCTCACCTAATTAGGTCAGTCTCTCTCTCCAGGATAATCTCCTTTTTGACTGATTGAAGGTCACCGATTAGGGACCTTAATAACATCTTCATAATCCCCTTGTCTTTGTTATATAATATAACCTAGTCAAAGGAGTGATATCCCGTCATATTCATAAGTCCTGGTCCACACTCAAAGGGAAGCGATTATACAGCATATGCTCACCTGGGAGAGGGAATCTTGGGGGCTCTCTTAGAATTCTGCTGACCACAATTTGATGTATACTACAAGTATAATTTGAAGATTACAAATCATACTTTATACAGAAGATGTTGATAGACTGGAAATACTAACAAACTACAACTAATTAAACGGTTGAAAACAAATAGCTAAATTATTTGCTAAAGTAATTATAACCTTAGTGGATTGTTTTTTTTTTTTTCTTTCCTTGAAACATAATTTAACTGTTCTGATATGCTCATTATATTTTAAGGAAAAAATCTTATTGAAACATTGTAAATTTTCTATTTGTTTTCCAGTAAACATGTATAATTTTTTAAATCCTTGATTTTTTCTTTTTACATAATTTTAATACTTGGTTCTGTTCTCTGTTAACTGTTTGAAGTTCTTTGATTAATGTTCTCCTAGAAGCATGAAAGAGGAGACCGCATACTGTTGGTAATTGACAATGTAGTGTTGCTAAGCTACCTATCTTTTTAATTTGACATATTAGGCATTTCAATAATAGGTAGCCCTTAAGCTTTTAAGTGTTTGCTCATGACACATTGCAATGTTTTATATATGCTTTTCACCTCTGTATTATAGCTATTATTGTGAAAGTTAAAAAAAAAAGTGTATTTAATAGCAGTCAGTAGAGTAGCTTAACTACATAAAATTAGTCACTTTATGAGAAGCTCTAATATGGACACAAATGAAATTACAAGCTATACTTTAATGTGAACTTACCTCAAATGCAGCTGTACTACAAAATGCAATAATTATACCAATCTCGCATTTGATTGTAAGTAAAATCATTGTAGAATGCCTAAAATATTACCTATAGTTATTTTAAAAATAGCAATATTGTTATTCTCTGGAAATATCATTAAATACATACTGAAAAAGCACTTTATTTTATTATGTTGCTGTCTTGCTATTCATGTTATTTTTTTCTCAAAGTAGGATATCATGTACTAAATGGTATTATTGTAGAACATCTTCTAAATTTGTAAAAGATGAATATAGAAAGATTCTTCTATGTGGACTCTTTTATTAAGTTTTTCCTCTGCGTTCCTCTTTCCCCCATAAAAATAATTAAAGAAATACCTATCCATTGTAAAAAATATATTTTCAGAATTGTAGATAATTGTAGAGAAAAGTTTGAAAGTACCTCTAATCCTATTTCTAAGAAACCATATTCAGACTTCAGTTTCCTTTTTTTGAATATTGTTATAAGATCATATTTCATACTCAATTTGCATTTACTTTTATTTTCTTATTACAGTCTAAAGTATCTTTCCAAATCATTAAAATTGAGAACATTCTTGATGACTAATTATGTTGATGTGCAGTATTTCTCATATTATCTATATAGTTTCCCATTTTTATTTTGTAAATAACAATAAGAAAAGCTTTGTGCAAAACCTTTGTCAGCATTTCTGAATTCCTTACTGTAGAGCCTAGCTAGGAGTGCAACAGATTCTAGGAATGAAAAATTATGAACATTTTAAAGACTTCTGAACATGTAAATAGATTACTTTCCCTGAAAAGTTGACCATGCTTATTAACATTTACTAATTCAGTTTTGAAACAAGGAAGAAATAATTAACTTGCTTTTATGATCAGAAATCATATTTTTCAGGTTTTTATTATCCATTTGTAATTATTATAAAAAGTTTTATTTTCCTATAACATTTGTTCATAAATCCATGTGTCTTTTCTTACTCATTTTTGGCAGATCTCAAAGTACTGAATTTATCCCCCTTTCTGTCATGTTTTCTCATTTGTTTGCCTCTTAGTTTGATTTATATACTTCATAAAATACCGATTTTTCAAAAAGTTCTTTTAAAAATCTCTCCACCTTTTTATTTCCGTTTATTGCTTTTAAACTTATAAATACCTTTACTGTGCAGATTGTCTGACATTTTGTCTCTTTTTTACCATATTCACCTGTGGGTGATTGCTGGCTAAGCTCTCAGAGGCATTGCATTGATTCAGATCCCAGAATGCAACTGGTTATTCACAGTGACCCTCCTGGCCCTAATGCTTGCTACTTTCAAGCTGCATCCTTTCTTTCATCAGGATTTTCTAAGTGCCAGAGTCCTGTGGGTTTGGCATTGAACAAAGCAGATGCAAATCTCTTTCTGTCTGTCACCTTCCCCCTGCTAGCGTAATATGGCTGGGGCATCACGCTTCCCAATGCCCGGCTTTTACCATCACCATGATTTTGTGTCATGTGTTACTGCTTTTGTGTTATCTCCTCCTGTCCATCAACTTACGTATGACACCTTGTTCAAGGGCCAGCTCATCCAAGAAGTCCTTCCTGAGTAGCCACCCACTGACAGTCCCCTTAGCTTGCAGGCCCTTTGATGCATGCTCTTCACAATGAAATCTTTTGTAACTGCTCTCCACTGGTACCGTTAACATAGCTACCATTATGATGGACCCCGGGTGCCACTTTACAAAAGTAATTAAAAACATTTTTTTTTTTACATGTCATATGTTTACATCTAATTCTTAATCATGTGAAGTATATTTTGGTTTGTAGTTTTGGTTTAGAAACAAAATTGATTTCTTTTCCAGATGTTAACCCGTTGTTAGAGAACCAGTAAGAATATTTCCTTGCTCATTAATTTGTTATAGTTCTTTTATAATACCCAATATAATATCCAAATTGTTGGATACTGAGCTGGTTGACTACTTTCTGTTCTGTTTCACTGGCCTTTTCTATTTTGTATCAGAAAAAAATTTAGATTAGCTTTATCATATCCTCTTTGATATTCAGGACTGTTTACCCTCTATACAGTAATATAGATTTTTACCATATGAGATGAATTTATAAAATGAGATTTTATAAATTTATAAAATGACATGAAAAAATGAGATTTTTATCCTCACACTGTGAGGATATTTTATGGTTTTATGTTTTTTAGTGCTATTGTGGATGAAATTTGTTTCTATTCTGTTTTCCAACTCATTTTTACTGGCACATTGGAAGGGTATTTTTTTATATTTATCTCAGATCTGAACTCTTTGTTCTCAGTAATTCTACGAGCTGATTTTGTATAGTTTGTTGATACCTAATTATAAAATCTGCAAATATGAAAATTATTTCTTCCTTGAACTGACATCTGGATTGGCTGAAAATTTCAGAGTGATATTAATTAACAGTATTAATAGTGGGTATTTGTGTCAGAAAAAAACAAATTATGGTTAAGGTACAACAGTGGTCAATTTTCTGTTGGAAGCAAAATTATAGTTAAAACAAATCATCTTTAATTATCCTAGCTTAAATTAATTGCTTTGCAGATTTATCATGTATAAGGTATGTCAAGATTCTGGGAGAAATGAACATTTCTTTAGCAGAGGGTTGGGTGGGGGCAATATCCAATGAGTATCAATTGCTGACTAACTTCAAAAGGAAAGGAACAAGACTTGAGCTAGAGTAGCTCACGTAGTTGGGAGGAGGAAGGTTAGAGAGAAGTGAGGTGAGTTAGTCTCTAGTTTCCCCCGCTTTATTTCCTTGGGAGCAGTTACCAGCATGGTGACAAGTGAAGTCAATCTCTTCCCAGGAAGACTACAAGAAAGAGCTAAAAGTGAGCATAACTGCCGCTCTCTTAAAGTGAGGGGTACGGGGCAAAAAACATTCACAAAATTTACCTCTAGAAGACACTGTAGCATGACTTCTACAGAGCCTGTTATACTTACTGTTCAGGGGAAACAGGTGTTTGCTGTAGTCCTTACTTAGTGAAATTTAGCTCAGATGAGTGAAATGGGGCTGAATTTCTTGTTCTAGAATGCATCAAGGGGATTATCTTGACAGACCTCCCTCACCTTGACCAAGCTCATGATCCACACGGAGCTGATTAGCTGCCCTTCATGCTGGTTTTATGTATACCATTGTTGCAGAAACTTGAAAAGTATGTAGATGAGAACTTTATTTTCTTATGATAATAAAGGATCAGGATTTTTCCTTGTATATTAATGGTCATCTCAGTGGTGTATTTCATAGCTTTTGATGAATAATAAGCCAAAAGTTAGTGGCTTAAAACTTCAACTGTCTATTTGACTCATAAGTCTTCAGGGTAGGGATTCAGGCTGAGTTCAGCTAAGCAATTGTTTTCTTAGCTGGGCACCCTCATGAGTTTCTGGTCAATCTTGTCTTGGTTAGGCAGTTCTGCATCTGGGAGATGGCTGGCTGCTGGCTGGAGAACTTGAGTTCGTCTCCATCTGATGTCTTTTTTACCTGCAGAAGCCTTGTCTAGGTTTGTTTCTCATGGTGGTAGCAGAGGTCTAAGAGAGAGCAGAAACAGGCAAAGAAAGCCTCTTGAGGCTAGCATGGAATTAGGACACTGTTGCTTATGTTCCTTTCTGTTGGCAAAAAGGAGTCACAAGGCATGGAAGAAGGACGTAGACTATACCTCTTGAGAACTGCCATAAAGCAATATATTCAAAATGTATGGACACAGGGAAGGAAGTATGGGGAATTAGGATCTTTTTTTTCCTGTGATTAGTCTACCACAATTTGGTGAATAAAGGACTCAGAGAGGTGCTTAGGACACTATCTTCCAGCTCCCTTTTTACCTCAATCTTTTGTCCCTGAATCTTGTATTATTTTTGTGCTATTCATTTGGTTTTGGCTTCTTGTGCATTTTTATTCAAATCCAAGTCAAATAAAATTTTTCTAAAATTATTTTTTTATTCTTTATGAAATCTGTTCAGAGATATGTTCTTTGTGTCTTTGGGAAGTTTCTTCTTCATATGTTGGAGCGTTTTTACTTATGGACCTCACCTTGGTTTTTGCCTTTTTCTTAGAATACTGTCAGTATCTCCCAACAGAGCATGTGGATGTTTCTCACCGTCTACTTAGATTTGGATCCTTTCAGATCTGTATCTGAAGAATAGTTGTTCAACGTTTCCCAGTGACTGGTGGCCAGTCATCAGATGTGGTTTTGGTAAACTAAACTAGGGTCATGTGCCGCTGTGCTGGGTGTGCCTGGGTTTTGGACACTTTAAAAAGATGAAGTATGTGGGAAAAACCTCGTTTCTTAACATATATTATTGAAAGGATTTTTCCTGTATTTCCCCATCTTTGCAGAGATTTTTCTTTGGATGTTGAGCCTTCTTGGATGCAGTAAACCTTTGCTAGTGCCCGCTTTTCTGATATGCTCTTTACTGGGAATTATATTTAAATAGATGTAGAAAGAAGTGCGCCGTTAATTGGTTGGGGAAGAGTTGCACTACTCTGGCTGCCTCATAGGTCACCTTCTGTGGCAACACTTTCTCTTCAACAGCAGGCAGAAAAAGGAGAGAGCTAAGATCCCTTAAGATCCCTTTCTCAGCTGACAGAATTACCTGTTTCACAGAGCATAGCGATCTTTTGCATCCTACGTAGTATGCAGAAAACTGGGCCACCGTTCATTTGTTTCTAGACCTGGTTTCCAGACTTACAGATAGTGAAACTGTCTGAGGTTTCTCATCAGAAGTTAATTTTAGTAGAGAGTGCTGTTGTCTCTTTTTGTGCCTTTTTATGTGCCTTTCCTGAGAAGATGGGAGCAGCTGCATTAGCAGGATTCTTCATAGATGTCATGCTAAGCTAAGAGTCCAAACTCTATTTAATTAATAGTTCATTTTCCATTTTTTTGTTAGTCAAATATATGTAATGAATATATAATAAAAAATAGAGCAACTGCAAATAGTAGTTTTGAAAGGCTGAGATTTGATACTTTTGTTAGCTTGTATAATGTAATGTGAATAAATATACCATTCCATAATACTTCTGGAGTAATAACATACATTTCTTTGTCTTCCATTACTGCCTTCAGAGTTTGCCATTGGCAAACTACAGTTCTAGCACTTTGCTTTCTCCTCTTGTCCTCTCCTGGGCATCAGTGATCTATATTTAGTTGAAGGATCAGGAAGCAGTACCTCCAGAATTCTCTGAAACAGTTTTAAAAATAACAGATTGAAATAACTATCAGGACCAATCTTTGGAGAAATGCTGCTGCTGCTGCTGCTGCTAAGTCGCTTCAGTCGTGTCCGACTCTGTACGACCCCGTAGATGGCAGCCCACCAGGCT
Organism: Neotragus moschatus; assembly: GCA_006410615.1. Lineage (NCBI taxonomy): Eukaryota > Metazoa > Chordata > Mammalia > Artiodactyla > Bovidae > Neotragus > Neotragus moschatus. The sequence continues at coordinate 190,407 of SJYA01000433.1, read as the reverse complement.
CCCCTGTCCCTGGGATTCTCCAGGCAAGAACACTGGAGAAATGCTAGTTACTTCTAAAGAAGTTACATGCTGAGTCACTTCAGTCATGTCCGATTCTTTGCAACCCATGGACTGTAGCCTACCAGGCTCCTCTGTCCATGGGATTCTTCAAGAATACTGGAGTGGGTTGCCATTCCCTTCTCCAAGGAATCTTCCCAGCCCAGGGATCGAACCTGAGTCTCTTATGTCTCTTGCATTGGCAGAGAGGCTCTTTACCACAAGCGCCACCTGGGAAGCTACAGTTGTATTATCTCTGGCAACTGTTTCTGCCTTCTGAGTTTAAGATGTAATGGTAAAATCACAACTTCGGGGAATCCATCTCATTGAAAAGTAACTGGAATTCCTACAGGTGCAGAAGTAAGATTTGCTGTTAACTACTTGATTATTTATTTCAATAACTTGTAATGAATCATAGTGCCTAAATGATGTTCAGCATTTTCTTACATGACTTAATTTAAACACCACCTGAAAGTTTTAGGTGCTCTTGAACTCTTGAAGGCTCATATCTCCTGAACATTTAGCACTGAAATTCATTAACTTCGTTTATAGAACAGTTGTCTATATTATAACCTGTTCTTCTACAGTGCATAGTTTAATGCCAGATTTTGACAATATTTATTTAACTTTTTAAAAGTAATAACCTAGTAACCTGTGTGTGTATGTATTTTCAAATGCTATATAAATCAGATTCCTAGTTCCTGGGGAAAATCTGCATCATATCTCCTCAACCAAGTCAATACTCTTTAAAGTGGATTCTCAGGGAGCATCTTCTGACTACTGTATAAAGGTGTGCTTCCACTAATAATGATTTTTTTTTGAGTTAATAGCTCTTTACTAGATAATCATTTCCCAGTTGTGGAAAAATAATTTTTGATCTTAAGCTTCTTCATCCATTTGGCAAGAGTTACCAATGTTTGACTATTAGAGAATAAACAGGACAAAAACTGAGCAGTAGGTAATCATGTTTGTTTAGTTCACTCACTTGTTTTTTCATGTCACATGCTTATGATACTTACATACCTACCTTTATTATAACTGTTTTATATTAATTACTATAGATTATCAAATTAAGATTTTTCAGTGTTGCACAATGTTCCAAGAGCTTACAAACCACCTTAAACGGTTTTAGAACCACTGAGCTTATCATACATGTTGATGTATGACAAAAACCATCACAGTTTTATAAAGTAATTATCCTGTAATTAAGATAAATTAATTAAAAAAATACTAGATGTGTTGTATGCAATAGGATTAATGTAATTAACACTGCTTTATATTGTATATGGAATTTGTAGAGTAAATTCTAAGAGTTCTCATCAAAAGGGAAAAAAAATCATTGATTTTTTATATCACATTACAGTTGTTGCAAATTTCTTGAAGTATTATTCTTAGCATGACTTTGAAATTATTATCTAAAACATTTTAATTTAAAAATTACATGTTACTTTATCAAAATTGTTTTTTTTTAAAGTTTTGATAACTGCAGCTTCAAAATAGTAATTCATTTCCTTTGTAAAAAAAAAAATGAAAAGGATCACCTAATTGAAAATCAGGCATTTGCATAAACTTCTCCATTTATAAAATTAAAAGAAAATAGAATTTCTTTCTATCAAAATATCCTTTGGAATGTTTTCAGTGAGTTTATAATCTTGAATACATTAGGTAATTTTTAGATATTTTAAAGTATGTGTAATAAACGTAAATCTATAAGAATCATGGCAGTGAATTAATGGCATGGTCCTTACTGATTTCTGGTAGATTTGACTTGTGTTAGTTTTTTCCCTCCTTCCCTCTCTTCCTTCCTTCCTTCCTTCTTTCCTTTCTTTTTTATTTTTCCATGTGATAATTTGAAGATTGAGTGAAGAGCATTAGGTATCCTGGTTATGTAGAGGAAAAAACAAAATATAAGATGTGGAAACCACTAAAAGCCTTTCTGGAATCTAGTTTACATGGTGACGAAAGCAAATTTCAGATTACAGTTTTTCACTTTAATCCATCCTAGAATAGGATTCTCATAACTGTCCTCACAATCTTGGCTCATAATCCGGGAAGTATTAATATAACTCATAAAGAGACAGTAGTCACAGACCTTCAATTTCAGGATCATAATGTAGCTGGTGAAATGACAAGTAAATGGGGAAGACTGATCTGCCTTTCTATGCTGCACAAATAAACATACAGGACATGTTTGTATGTGTGGAACCTGCAGATAGGGAAGGCTAACAGTACATTTAATTTAATCTGTATTACTACCCCTTAAACGCACACTCTGTGAATTACCTATTTTCTATCAGTCTTTATCTATTGTTAAATTTATAATGTCATTCTTGTTTTGCAGAAACCAAAGCTGAAGGATTGGCATCCTCCTGGGGGTTTTATTCTGGGATTGTGGGCACTCATTATCATGGTTTTCTTCAAAACTTACGGAATCAAGCATATGAAGTTCATTTTCTAAATGTGGTGATGTCAGTGCTGCCGGCGTCTCTGCTGCCTCATGGCGGCCATCGGGTTCACCTGGGCTGCACATCAGCTTGTGTGGCCGTCTATTAGGATGGCCGAATAAATAAATAAATAAATAAATGTGGTGATGTATGAAGACTGCATGAAAGGCTACAACATTGGATATAAGTTCATGTCAATAGATTTTCAAAAATACATTGTTCTTGTGTGACTTGGCAGAAAGTATAAGCAAACTGTAAATTTGAATGAACTATTGGTTTTATAACTTAAAGAAAAATTGTTAATGCAGGTACTAAATGGCACTAAATATATTTGTTTTTCATTTTGTGTTATTAAAATATTGGGATAAAGAGATCATAATATTCTCACTGACTGTTTCTGAAAATAAGAATTTCCCCTTGTTTAATCCCCTTTCATTTGGAAAAGAAAAAATGTGAAGACATTAAATTCTCTTTTAATGTATATTCTCCTAGTCTTTTTCGTATTTTTTTTCCAAAATAGACATCATATAGAACATTTTGTCAGTTGTCATTTTGCAGAATGTTGTCAATCCTTTGCCTCTCCTTGGACATTCTTCAAGGACACATTGTGAATGGCTGTGTACCATCATTTTATGAATGTGCAGTAATTTATTTAATATTTTTCTATAATTAGACTACTTTGTTCCACAAATTTTCTTTTGGTTCATTCTTTGATGTGTTAATATGGACTTCCCTGGTGGCTCAGATGGTAAAGAATCTGCTTGCCATGCTGGAGACCCAGGTTCAATTCCTGGGTCAGGAAGATCCCTTGGAGAAGGGAATGGCAACTCACTCCAGCATTCTTGCCTGGAGCATTCCATGGACAGAGGAATCTGACGGGCTATAGTTCATGGGTTTGCGAAGGGTCAGACATGACCAAGTAACTAACACTTCCATGTGGTAATATTTTATTTATCAGCTATTCCTGGAATTCTACAGCTAAAATTGTAAATAAATATGAAAAATTAAGTTTTTTAATCTGTGGTACTGATAGTGTCCAGGGCTTTATTTACTGTCAGTTTATCTGGAAAATTTAAGATCTTTGGAAATGTCACATACTGACTGCTCAAGAGAAACAAATCCCATCTTTTCGTTTCTAAGCATTCTGTGATCCTTTAGAATTGATCGCCTCCTCTTCAGTTTCCTTGCTGAAAAAGATACTGCTTTTTTACTTGCTGCCCACTGGCTGGGGCTGTACTTTTTCTGGACAGTCCCATAAAGTGGATAGACTGCAGGAAAAATCTGTGCTTGTGGCCATGTCCTTGTGTGTGACTGATGCATCATGCAAGACAGCAAACCTCTTGTCTGGTCTCTGATGAGATGCAAGAGCTCACATCCCCATGACTGACTGTTTCATCTTGCCGGCCATCTTCTGTCTGTCTCGTAACTGGAAATGGTGTTGAGATTGTGCTTTGCTGTCAGGCCCAGATATTGTTTCTTCACATATGAGGGGGAGAAAGAAATCCTGAAAGTTGAGTATTCGTGTCCCTGGGGTACATTTTTGTATTTTACCTGTTTTATCCAGAAACTTTGTGTTAACCTTAAAATCATTATGAAGATACGTTTTGTAATTATAGGAAGCATTCAGAAGACACCTCTTCCTCTACAATAAGACCTTTTAAAGTTAGTATTCCTTAGACTCTGTTTTCCTCATAGCACTTAAAATGTTACCCTTTAATTATATGCAAAATGATCATTCTTTTCACAGGCAAAGGATTAACTGTGTTATCGCTCAGGTTAGAACAAATGGTGTTGAAGCTTTTTGCAAGCTCTGAATCTTCATTTTAATTGATCTTTTTTATTGGTGCACTAGGTAAATGAAGAAGGAAAAATCTTATCTGATTATATGGAAAAGCATCTTTTTGTACATAGAAGGAGGAAAAGCAAACTTAAATTCAAATAGCTGGATTTTAATAGTCCTATAAGACAAAGGTTGACTGTGTCATCCTCTAAACACTTACACAAGGTCATGGACACTGTGGTTGGAAGGGGTAAGCTACTTAGATTAGTAAAGGAAATATAATTGTTCTTGAGCCAAAGTAATTTAGTTTGAATATAGTGAAACATATATCCTGATGGTAAAGACTGCTGGAAAGGAAAAGGATTCCTCTTCAGAGATTGAAGAAGGTGCCCTTCTTGGTTAAAACCAAACTGGGAAAAGTAATACTGGAGATAATATACAAGATTAATTGTATTCCAGACAAATTTCAAAGGGCAGTTAATTCTTTCTGTTTCATTATTGAATTGTCAGAATACAGTTAAAGCAAAAAGCTTGAAATATGTTAAATGCTTAGCTCATAACCATAATCTTTTTATGTAAAGCATATTCTGCCTTCAATAATAAGCAAATCCTCTGCATATGTTAAGTGGGTAATATCATAAGTGTAATTAAATGGCCCAGACTTTAAATGATAACATAAAAGCACAGCCTTAAACATATTCCTTGAGTCACAAAGAACTGAGCAACTGAAAAGTGTTTTCCTTTTGCATTTCTCACAGTGCTGTAGTGAGGATCAGATGAGCTAATGATATGACTAAACCCTTTGGACACTGTAAATATTTGGTGGTGTTATTTTTAATATTTCTGGTTAGGAAGATACCAAGGGGGAGGTTAATGGTGCCAGATTCCCTTTTTCTGTTGTACTTATTTACCTTTCTAAGCTATCCAGTGTTATTCTTGTTCTCTTTGGTATTTTTTCTCTCCTCCCCTGCAGTGCCCTTCAGGGGGACAAGGAAACTGTATAAATGGATCCCAGCAGACATGTCCTGACCTTTTTGGGGAGGGACAGGATAAAATGATACTGTTCAAAGGCAGCCTGCATGAGAAAAAGAAACCAAATGATGTGGATTTTAAAATTATGAAAGACATTCATTTGCAGTTTATGAAGGAGAAATGTAGTTTGGATGCAAAGCTGATTAAATTGGATCAAGAAAAATTGGAATTAAGTACAAAAAATCATTCATTTATAGTTTCCATTTTTATACATACTAAGCTAGTTGAAAATGATGATTCCCACAACAAGCATAACTCAGCTTGTTTCCGCTTACTGAGTATTTTCCACTATAGTATATGTTGATAATATTTCTTCTATTATGTATGTTGTACAGCAGAGTTACTTATACTGTGGGAATTGTAATTTGAAATTTTGACTTGTGTGTTTCTGGAATCTTCACAATAAATGTTACATTAGAATAGAAATTTTTTTTTCCATTGAGTTTACCAAAATTAAATTCATCTATAGCAAATACTGTTTAAACTTATGAAAGAAATATTTTATAAACATACCACAAGGTATAACAGTAAAATGAGATCAATCTCCATTTTACTTTATGGAATCAGCTCCATTACTTCATTGTCACATTTCCTGCCTGAGTGCATATACCTACATGTGTACCTGCTACATAAATATGAAAGTCTTTCAGTTCATAGACAATATGTGCTAAGTTGCTTCAATCGTGTTCGATTCTTTATGACCCCATGGACTGGAGACCACCAGGCTCCCCGTCCATGGAATTCTCAAGGCAAGAATACTGGAGTGGGTTGCCATTTCCTACCCAGGAATTGAGCCCGCATCTCTTATGTCTCCTGCATTGGTAGGTGGGTTCTTTACCATGAGTGCCACTTGGGACAGTACACCTTAGCCAGTATCTTTTTCCCTTTTCTACTGTTTTGAACATGTGCTGTAAAACATTTGATGCAATTTAACTGAGTACACCCTTTAATGGGATTGTTGTACATGAAGGTGTGATCAAGGAAACCATTAGTAAAAATTCAAAGCTGGGAAAAGAAGTGAAAAGCAAAGGAGAAAAAGAAAGATATAAGCATCTGAATGCAGAGTTCCAAAGAATAGCAAGAAGAGATAAGAAAGCCTTCCTCAGCAATCAATGCAAAGAAATAGAGGCAAACAACAGAATGAGAAAGACTAGAGATCTCTTCAAGAAAATTAGAGATACCAAAGAAACATTTCATGCAAAGATGGGCTCGATAAAGGACAGAAATGGTATGGACCTAACAGAAGCAGAAGATATT
>SJYA01000433.1:144574-183349 GCA_006410615.1 Neotragus moschatus | reverse complement strand
CGTGAACTTCCAGATGTTCAAGCTGGTTTTAGAAAAGGCAGAGGAACCAGAGATCAAATTGCCAACATTCGCTGGATCATGGAAAAAGCAAGAGAGTTCCAGAAAAACATCTACTTCTGCTTTATTGACTATGCCGAAGCTTTTGACTGTGTGGATCACAATAAACTGTGGACAATTCTGAAAGAGATGAGAAACTTGTATGCAGGTCAGGAAGCAACAGTTAGAACTGGACATGGAACAACAGACTGGTTCCAAATAGGAAAAGGAGTACGTCAAGGCTGTATATTGTCACCCTGCTTATTTAACTTCTATGCAGAGTACATCATGAGAAACGCTGGGCTGGAAGAAGCACAAGCTGGAATCAAGATTGCTGGGAGAAATATCAATAACCTCAGATATGCAGATAACACCACCCTTATGGCAGAAAGTGAAGAGGAACTAAAAAGCCTCTTGATGACAGTGAAAGAGGAGAGTGACAAAGTTGGCTTAAAGCTCAACATTCAGAAAACAAAGATCATGGCATCTGGTCCCATCACTTCATGGGAAATAGATGGGGAAACAGTAGAAACAGTGTCAAGCTTTATTTTTCTGGGCTCCAAAATCACTGCAGATGGTGATTGCAGTCTTGAAATTAAAAGATACTCCTTGGAAGGAAAGCTATGACCAACCTAGCTGCTGCTGCTGCTGCTAAGTCGCTTCAGTCGTGTTCGACTCTGTGCGACCCCATAGACAGCAGCCCACCAGGCTCTGCTGCCCCTGGGATTCTCCGGGCAAGAACACTGGAGTCGGTTGCCATTTCCTTCTCCAATGCATGAACGTGAAAAGTGAAAGTGAAATCACTGAGTCGTGTCCAACTCTCAGGGACCCTATGGACTGCAGCCTACTGGGCTCCTCCGTCCATGGGATTTTCCAGGCAAGAGTACTGGAGTGGGGTGCCATTGCCTTCTCCTATGACCAACCTAGACAGCATATTCAAAAGCAGAGACTTTACTTTGCCAACAAAGGTCCGTCTAGTCAAGGCTATGGTTTTTCCAGTGGTCATGTATGGATGCGAGAGTTGGACTGTGAAGAAAGCTGAGCACCAAAGAATTGATGCTTTTGAACTGTGGTGTTGGAGAAAACTCTTGAGAGTCTCTTGGACTGCAAGAAGATCCAACCAGTCCATTCTAAAGGAGATCAGCCCTGGGTGTTCTTTGGAAGGAATGATGGGTAAAGCTGAAACTTCAGTACTTTAGCCACCTCCTGCGAAGAGCTGACTCATTGGAAAAGACTCTGATGTTGGGAGGGATTGGGGATAGGAGGAAAAGGGGATGGCAGAGGATAAGATGGCTGATGGCATCAGCGACTCGATGGATGTGAGTCTGAGTGAACTCTGGGAGATGGTGATGGACAGGGAGGCCTGGTGTGCTGCGATTCATGGGGTCCCAAAGTTGGACACGACTGAGCGACCAAACTGAGCTGAACTGACTGAAACTTGGAAAGGTGGTCGCTGTCATTTTTGTTTCCCTTGTGCTGCTTGCAGCCTCAGACTTCAGAGGGCTTTCAGATTCACCCGAGGTATACACCCAGTCTGCATTTACTGGGTGCAGCTCATATGATATGACCCTCTACTGGTAATGGAAGTGCCAGCTCTGCCTGTGCTCGGGTCTCAGGGACAGCTGGCCAGAACAATGTGGATCATTTTCCTAGGGGTCTTTTAATATGATCATAAATCTAGAGCCCCTTGGCATATATGAGAAATTCAGCGTTTTGCTCTTTGCTGTGCGGGGCTCTACCTCTTATTTTTAACTTCTACTCAGGCCAGGTCTCATTCTTTAAAGATCCATTAGCCTTGGTGTTCTGGGCTGTCCCGTTTACTTGTTTTCAGCAGATGTCATCCTGAGGTAACGGTTCCTTTTCACTTTCAATGCTGTTCAACCATCTCAATCCACAGGCTCTCTTGCCTGCCTTTTCACACACCCTCCCCCACCCACCCATTTTAGAGAGTTTGAGGCTTTTCTCCATCTTCCCTCAGCCTTAGTTTTTTGTTATCTTCTGTCTCTGTAGCTTATCCACTCTGTTGGAAACATATCTTTAGCATGAGTATTGGATAGTCTAGCCTCACCCCAGCTCCTAATGTCCAGATGATAACTCCATCTGAAGTCCTCTTTATTCCTCCATCACAGTGGCTACTGCATTTCCAGGAGAAGACCTCCTCTTCTCCCCACACCCAGTTTATAATTTTTTAAAGTTTCAAATGAGGGAAAAGCAACTAGAACAAATATAGGCTGAAAGGGGAATTTGCTGGAGGGATATAAGGCTATATCACAAGCTTGTGAGAAGGGGGTCTGGTGTGAGCCTCATCAAGGACTGCCATGTTCCTGGCTTCTCTTAGCCTGTTTCCTTTCTGGTTTTGTCACATGGCTGGTGACTCCAGAGCCCCACGAGCTATGCTTTACCACAAAAGAAAAAAGTTACTCCTTTTCTTTATTTCTAATTCTAATAGTCTTGGGAAAGAACGGATGAACATTGTTCGCATCAAGGGTTCACCTAGCTGGAGAGTCAAGGTCCTGTAAACACACTGAGACCTCTGGATCACAGAAGCCAGGCAGCCACCTTTGCTACTACTTTTCTACTAATCTGCTATTCAGTAGGTGATCTGTGGAGCTACAGCATCGCTCTGCAGCTCCCTAGAAATGCAGAATGTGAGACCGTACTCTGGACCTACTGTAGCAGAGTCTGCATTTTACCTGATCCCCAGTTAATACACACACACACGTAAGTAGGAGAAGCACTGATCTACACCTTCTACTAAATAGCTCAGTTTTATCTCCTAAAAAGGAGATTGTAAAATGATTGTGAATAGTCATTTGTAGAACAGAGAGCGTATTTTTTGGGTGAATTGACCTTTTAGCATTATTTTTAATCCCTATTTAGACTTTTAAGTCTACACCACTCTCATTCTCATTTTAATGCTTAGAAAGTGTGAGAGTGTTAGTCGCTCAGTCCTGTCCAACTCTTTGTGACCCCATGGACTGTAGCCTGCCAGGCTTCTCTATCCATAGAATTCTCCAGGCAAGAATACTAGAGTGGTTAGCCATTCTCTTCTTCAAGGGATCTTCCTGACCGAGAGATCAAACCCTGGTCTCCTGCCTTGCAGGCAGATCCTTTACCATCTCAGCCAGCAGGGAAGCCCTTGAATGATTAAATGAGCATCTGATTAACACTATATGTCATGTATGCATATTCTTTGATACTCCTGTCATCAATAAGTGGAGTCTAGGGACTTCTTGGTGGTTCAGTGGTTAAGAATCCTTCTGCCGGTCCTAGGAAGGACTGGGCTCAAGTTCGGACAGGAAGGCGAAGCTCAGTGCCTCTTGTCATTTTTCTTAACAATGACATGGAGTGTGCTGGGAAAACTGACTTAGAAAAGATGCAGGTGTTTATTCTCAGGCAGTCCAAGGCAGTCGGTGCTTGAGACAAGATGGGTCAGGAACTTCAGTCACAGGTTGGGAAAAACAGCAGCCTAGCTTCGTCACAATATTAAAAAAATGAATCCTCTTGCCAATACAAGGGACATAGTTTCCATCTCTAGGATAGGATAGTCGCTCAGTCGTGTCCGACTCTTTGTGACCCCGTGGACTGTAGTCCACCAGGCTCCTCTGTCCATGGGATTCTCCAGGCAAGGATACTGGAGTGGGTTGCCATTTCCTTCTCCAATCTCTGGTTTCGATCTCTGGTCCTCGAAATTTCTACATGCCTTGGGGCAGCTAAGCCCGTGCACCACAGCTACTGATCCTACGTTCTAGAGCCCTTGAGCTTCAACTGTTCAGCACATGAGGCCCAACTTCCGAAGCTCACATGCTCTAGAGCCCAAGATCTGCACACAGACCCAGCACAGCCAAAAATAAGTATTCAAAAGTAAATAAAAAGGAGTGGAGTCTAAATTCCTCTCATCTGAATATAGGCTGGCCTTAGTGACTTAATACTAATAAACAGGATGTGGCGGAATAATACTGTGTGACTTCAAGGCTAGGCCATGAAAGGGGATACAGCATGGCCCTGGCTCTCTTTCTCAGGACACTTCCTCTTGGAACCAAACCACCATCCCCTGAGGAAGCCCAGGCTGTTTGGAGAAGCCGTATATGTGTGTTCTGGCCATTGCCGTGGCAGAGTCTCAACCAATTGCCAACATCAACTTCCAGACACTTGGGAGACTGCCCCAGGCGTTTCCTGCTGCAACCCCGGGAGAGGTTCCCAAGCCACTCATTGACTCTCAGAGCCCTGAGAGATAGTAATTAGAAAAAATTGTTGTTTTTACGTCAGTGTGTTCAGGATGGTTTGTCATACAGGGATGGTTACTAAAACACTGGGTTAATATGTACCCACTTTAGTATTGAGATGCTAGGAGACATACAAAGAAACAGCATTCCTTTTTTTAAAGAATTACAAGTTAATTCTTGAAGCACATGTGAAAAGATGAATAACTGTATAAAAAAAAAATGACAAGTGCCATGTAAGAGCTGTAGAATAGGGGTTTAAAAAGAAACTTCTAACTTTAATTGCTAAAGAAGTATGCTATTCATAATGTATTTATTCTCAGGGGAACAGACAGAGAAGGCTTCAAGAAGGAAATGAAATTTGAGCGATTAGATATCTCTCTTGTTTTCCCTCTCCATTTGTCATTATTGCTCTTTTAAAATTGTAATTTTTCTTCAGTTCTGTTCAACTCAAACTTTCCTGTCATCAGAAGATTTTGCTTTGTAATCTGAAAGTCAAATTGAGGGAAGATAACTAGCTCAACTTCCTTTTCTACCGTCTACAAATTCACCTCTTTTTTTCTCCCCTTCCATTCCTACCCCACCACTTTGATCTTAAGAGATTGAATTATTATTGATCCCAACCTTCTTGTAGCATATTGCTTACTCATAAACTCGCCTTTCTTTTGGCTCCGCAACCTCCTTTTGCATAGAAGTGTTTTTTCTTACATTTTGTAAGATGCTCAAGCTTTCTCATCTGAAAGACTCCTCAAAATTCTGTCCTCTTTTAAATTCTCATATAGAAATGCCTTTAGAGCTCTTTTCTACCTCATTCTGTAGCTTAGAATTGAATGAGTGAGCAAAATTCTCTAATTTGGCTACTTTGCCTTGTATTCATTTGTGAACCTTTTTGTGAATCTATCTTCTGTTCCCACAACTCCCCTGAAACTTTTCTTTACGGATATCCATGATTTCCTGTTTGCCAAATCAGATGGAATTTTACTGCCTGTGTCTTTTTTTTTTTTTCCCTCTGTCTCCATAATATGTAACAGTTGTTGATTACTCCTGCTTTGGGGAACATTTTCTCCTCTGCCTTCTTGGGACTGCTGTCTCCCCAGGTTTTCTTCACTTGTCTTCTCCTTTCCAGTGCTTCTCTTTGACAGTGCACCCCAGATGTTCTGCCAAGTTCTGTCCTCAAATTATTCAAATTTAACACTATCCCTGATTATTTTCATCACCAACTGTGGTTTCTGCTATTACCTCTACTTCACAGGCAGCCAAATTTGTATATCCCAGGATCTCTTGAGTTCCAGAAGCATGCTTTTTTTACCTGTAAGCCCTACAGGAATCTCAAACTTAGCATACCGCAAACTGAACTTACTATCTTTCATTATCATCTCATTTCCTGGCTCTTATTTCTCTATTTTCTTTTTGTTTTTTTTTAATTTAATATCTTGAATCTTCTGTATGTGTGTGTGAAGTCTCTCAGTCGTGTCCGACTCTGCGATCCCATGGACTATAGCCCACCAGGCTCCTCTGTCCATGGGATTCTCCAGGCAAGGACATTGAAGTGATTTGCTATTTCCTTCTCCAAGGGATCTTCCCAGCCCAGGAATTGAACCCGGGTCTCCCTCTGAGCCACCAGGGAAGCCAAATAGATGAATCCTCTCTAGATGGGCACAAATAATGAAGGTATCTGTGGCCCATATAAGTGTTCACCATAACATTTACTACATGGAGGCGCTTAATGATCAAATGGGTTAAATGACATGCTCTGTGGATGTCAGTTAGCCTCTTTTGCCAGCCATGCCAGTGCTTGCCACTGGGGCCATGAAGAATACTGGTTATGGTGGAGGACAGACACCATGCAGGGGCTCAACAGGCTGGATTTCTCTACCAAGGCTGATCTGGCTAATGCTTCTGCTGAGAGCCTAATCTACCAGGAGCAGGAACTTTCATTAAAACTCAGCTACTGAGACTTCCCTGGTGGTCCTGTTATTAAGAATCTGCCTGCCAATGTAGGGGACGTGGTGGGTTCGATCCCTGATCAGGGAACTAAGATCCTACATGCTACAGGGCAGCTAAGTCACACAACTACTGCAGCTGGGGCACCCTAGAGCCCTGCTCTGCTACTGCAGAGCAAGAAAAGCTACCATAAATAGAAGCCCGCACACTGCCATGAGAGTGTAGCCTCAGCTCACTGCAAGTAGAGAAAGCCTGCACACAGCAACAAAGACCCAGAGCAGCCAAAAATAATTTTAAAAATAAAAAAATAAACAGCCACTAACTGAGTGGGTGTCTCTATTCCCCAGGGGGCCAGGCCAGTCAGCTGATGGGTAGTAGGTTGATTATATTGATCATCATAAAATGGGCAGAAATTGATTTGCACTGAAAAAAAGACACCTTCTGGGTATGGATTTGTATTGGTTAGACACTCAGTTGTGTCCGACTCTTTGCGACCCATGGGCTGTAGCCTACTAGGCTCCTCTGTCCATGGGATTTCCCAGGCAAGTATACAAGTATACTGGAGTGGATTGCCATTCTTACCCCAGAGGATCTTCCCAACTCAGAGATTGATCCCAGGTCTCCCTCAAGTCTCCTGAATTGCAGGTGGATTCTTTACCGCTGAGCCACCGGGGAACCCATGGATTTGTATTTCCTGCTCTTAAACTTTTTGCCAGCATCACCATCTATGAACTCACAGAAATCCTTATCCACCATCATGGCATTCTGCAGAGTAGTGAGTCTGATTAAGGAACTGATATCATAGCAGAGGAAGTGCAGCAGCGAGTTTATGCCCATGAAATTAATCAAACTTACCATATAACCCATATGCATGTAGTTTGCATGCACCACATAACCCATAGGACACAGCACTCTGAAAAGAGGGAGTTCTGTTTCACAAGGAATGGTGTTGGCTTCAAACCAGAGACCATTGGACAGCGTTATTTCCCCCACAGCCAGAATGCATAGATCTGGAAGCAAGAGTAGAAATGGGGCAACTCCTCTCACTATCACATCTAAGAATATAGAATCTTTGCTTCCCATCCTGGCAACTTTGAGCTTTGCTGATGTGGTGGTCTTAGTTGCGAAGAGAGGAGTGCTTTCATCAGGAGACACAATGGTAGTTCCATTGGATTTGAAGAGAGGATTGCCTGCCACCTGGTGATTTGGGGCTCTTTATATCACTGAGCCAACATGCCAAAAATAAGGAGTTATTCTACCAGCTGGAGTGATTAATCCCAGTTACCAAAGGGAGGTTGAGTGGCTGCCACACACTGAAGGCAAGGACAGCTATGTGGCAGGAGGATTTTCTAAGCTGCCCCTTACTAGCTCTGTGACCAACAGCAAAGGTTAGTGGAAACCCATTACAACCATCAAAGGGCAGGATGATTGAGGACTCACTCTTCTGAATGAAAGTTTGGGTCACTCCTCCAGTTAAACTGACCAACTTCTGGCTGAGACCAAGGGAAATTCGCAACAAAGAGGAAGGTAGGAAGCCATAGTTGTCAGCTATGGCCTATGGACAGCTACTGAAATGTGATGGCTTTGTGTATTTTCTCTTTGCCTGTTACATGTTTTTGTGTGTATGCTATTTCTTCTCCCTTTTCTCCCTCTTTCCCCCGACTTTTATTCAAGTTGGTGAGGTTTAACTTTACAATATAATCTTTAGATAAGAAAATACTCAATAATAATGTCCCTGGAAGTCTGGTGGTTGGCATTTCACCTTCCAAAGCAGGGGGTGTGGGTTCCACCCCCGGTCGGGGAACTAAGATCCCACATGCCTCATGGCCAAAAACCCAAAACATAAAACAGGAGCAATATTGTAACAAATTCAACAAAGACTTCAAAATTGTCCCATAAAGAAAATCTTAGAAGATATTCCATGAGACTGTGATGAAATTTGAGGGATAATTAATGTAGCCAGCAGCTCATACAGCAACAGCTGGGGCTGTGCATTTCTTTATTTTGGTGAAGGTTGAGAGTTTCTTCATTTGAAAGAATAGCAACATCTTGTTAGATAGAAATATAGACTCATGTCATTGTACAGGGCTCACATGTGTGGAAGAGTGGATGCAAGAGCTGAGTAGCCCAAGAACTGTACTGTTCCAGTGACCAATGCACAATCTCAGCTGAGCCCTTTAAGAATGTCCCCATGTAGTGAACATGATGTTACTATCATTTTGTCAGTCGAGGGTGCTGGGGAGGCATGGCAAGAAGAAGGAGCTTCTCTTTCTGGTGTATTCCTCCCATATGTCTTCTGCAGTGTGTGTGTGTGTGTGTGTGTGTGTGTGTGTGTGTGTGCGCGCGCGCGCGCACATGCATTCACCAGTGAACACGTGTTTTCTGCAGCACCTGGTGGTTGGCAGCACAGAGCACCTTCCTGTGGTCAGCTTCATAGCAGAAGATTGCCAGCAAAGCACCTCCTTATGAGGGGCAACCTGCCTCCTGCTGTTCTGCAGTGGCACATCTATGGAGGGCATTTCTTCCAGTATACCTCCTTGGGCATCTATCTCCATCATGGGGTGCTGCTGGCAGGGCACATCCTCTGGACAGGTTTCCCCATATCTCTTGCACAGGACCTTTCAGACATGTAGAAGCCATTCAGTGAGGGTCTCATTGACCCTGTTTTAAAAACTCTAGATTCTTCTGCTCTAGACAGCATCTCCTTGCTCCTTTTAATGAGTACAGGAAGTGAAAAAGATTCAGGCAGCAAGATTTCTTGTAACCCTGCCAAGGAAAGAAATGGATCAAAAGAGAATAAAGCAAGTTAGAGGAAGACTGATGCAGGAAATACTCTTGTTTGGTTGGTTATGAAAGTGCTCAAAGATTAATAAGGCTGAATAGTGTGGTGGTTAAGAGTCAGCTTTGCATTTTTGTTGCTTGTCAGCCTGATAAATGCACATTATACAAGGAACAGAATAATTAAAATTACAAATAAGAAAATACACTTATAAGCCAATAAAACCAAAAGTGAAGGAGAAAACTTGAGGCTGAAATAACAGAAACCAAATGAAAGGAATAAACATTATACATTAAACATGTTAAGAAACAAAACCCAAAGCTCACACACTACTAAGTATAACTAGGGAAAATGAGATAAAATAATTAAAAATTTTAGATGTTAAAATCAGAGGCTTAGAATTTTAAGGAGATATTAATAACTGTGAATAAAGTTAAAGTAGAAAAAGGAAATGAAACATGTTTTAAAGTGAAAACAATGGAGGAGAGAATTAAATGGAATATAAAGAGTAAGCCAGGTAGCTGAAAATTTTATTTTGAGAAGGTTAAAGCTAAAACTCTTCAAAGAAATACAACATTCTCTAAGTGCTAAACTTTTAGAGAAAGAAACAAACTAAAACTAAATATAGAAAACAAGAGATGAATAATTTACACATGAGCAAACGTTTTTTTAAAAAGCAAATTACCTGCTTTTTAAGAGACACCTGGCCTTTGTTATCGTTGTTCTACAGATACTCAAGCAGCTACAAATTCAGATAGATTGTGTCTGTAATTTTGATTCCCAAGGTCAAGTTCCTTGCAGAGCAACCTCCTGGGGTTTCTTGGGACCCAAAGCTAAAGGTAGCAAGCAGTTCAAAATGTTAAACCATTCTCTAAGTCACCTGGCTCATGCATCTTGTTTAGTCACTCTGACCCCATGCATGGACATGCAATCCCAGAGACAAAGTCATGTCTCTTTTTCAGCAAAGGGGTGGGTCATGTGTGTACCTGGCTTTTAATTCAGTCCCTTGAAGAGTTGCAAAGTAACTATGAATATGCTGTGTAGGGTCACCCAAGACGGACGGGTCATAGTGGACAAAATGTGGTCCACTGGAGAAGGGAATAGCAAACCTCTTCACTATTCTTGCCTTGAGAACCCAATGAACAGTAAGAGAAGGTGAAAAGATAATGACACTGAAAGATGAACTCCCCAGGTTGGTATATGCCCAATATGCTACTGGAGAAGAGTGGAGAAATAACTCCTGAAAGAATGAAGGGACAGAGCCAAAATGAAAACAATACCCAGTTGTGGATGTGACTGGTAATGGAAGTGAAGTCTGATGCTGTGAGGAACAATATTGCATAGGAACCTTCATAGGTCCATGAATCAAGGTAAATTGGAAGTGGTCCAACAAGAGATGGCAAGAGTGAACATCGATATTTTAGAAATCAGTGAACTAAAATAGACAGGAATGGGTGAATTCAACTTAGATGACCATTATATCTACTACTGTGGGCAAGAATCCCTTAGAAGAAATGGAACCCCCATAGTCAACAGATGAGTCCAAAATGCAGTACTTGGGTGCAATTGCAAAAACAACAGAATAATCTGTTCATTTCCAAGGCAAGCCATTCATTATCACAGTAATTCAAGTCTGTGCCCCAAGTCTAATGCTGAAGAAGCTGGAGTTGAATGAATCTCTGAAGACCTAAAAGACCTTCTAGAACTAACACCCCCCAAAAGATGTCCTCTTCATGATAGGGGACTGGAATGCAAAAGTAGGAAGTCAAGATATACCTGGAGTAACAGGCAAATTTGGCCTTGGCGTACAAAATGAAGCAGGGAAAAGGCTAACAAAGTTTTGCCAAGAGAACACACTGGTCATAGCAAACACCCTCTTCCAACAACACAATGGATGACTCTATACATGGATATTACCAGATGGTCAACACCAAAATCAGATTGCTTATATTCTTTGCAGCCAAAGATGGAGAAGCTCTATACAGTCAGCAAAAACAAGACTGGAAACTGACTGTGGCACAAATCATGAACTTATTGCCAAATTCAGACTCAAATTGAAGAAAGTAGGGAAAACCACTAGACCATTCAGGTATGACCTAAATCAAATCCCTTATGACTGACTATGCAGTGGAAGTGACAAATAGATTCAAGGGACTAATCTATTTGGGACTGTATCTATCATACCTATCTATATGATAGATAGAGTGCCCAAAACACTATGGACTGAGGTTCATGACATTGTACAGGAGGCAGTGATCAAGACCATCCACAAGAAAAAGAAATGCAAAAAGGCAAAATGATTGTCTGAGGATGTCTTACAAATAGCTGAGAAAAGAAGAGAAGCTAAAGGAAAAGGAGAAAAGGAAAGATACACCCGTTTGAATGCAGAGTTCCAAAGAATAGCAAAGAAAGATGAGAAAGCCTTCCTCAGTGATCAATGCAAAAGAAATGGATAACAATAGGATGGGAAAGACTAGAGATCTCTTCAAGAAAATTAAAGATACCAAGGGAACACTTCATGCAAAGATGGGCACAATAAAGGACAGAAATTGCATGAACCCAGTGGAAGCGGAAGATATAAGAAGAGGTGGCAAGATCACACAGAAGAACTATACAGAAAGGATCTTCATGATCCAGATAACCATGATGGTGTGATCACTCACCTACATCCAGACATCCTGGAATGCAAAGTCAAGTGGGCCTTAGAAAGCATCACTATGAACAAAGCTAGTGGAGGTGATGGAATTCCAGTTGAGCTATCTGAAATCCTAAAACATGATGCTGTGAAAGTGCTGAGCTCAATATGCCAGCAAATTTGGAAAACTCAGCAGTGACCACAGAACTGGAAAAGGTCAATTTTCATTCCAGTCCCAACGAAAGGCAATGTCAAACTACTTCACAGCTGCACTAATCTCACATGCTAGCAAAGTAATGCTCAAAATTTTCAAGCAAGGCTTCAGCAGTACGTGAACAACCAAGAATTTCCAGATGTTCAAGCTGGACTTTAAAAGGCAGAGGAACCAGAGATCAAATTGTCAATATCCATTGGATCATCAAAGCAAGAGAGTTTCAGAAAAACATCTACTTCTGCTTTATTGTCTATGCCAAAGCCTTTGACTGTGTGGATCACAACCAACTGTGGAAAATTTCTAAAGAGATGGAAATTTCAGCCACTTTATCTGCCTCTTGAGAAATCTGTATGCAGATCGAGAAGCATACATGGAACAATGGACTGGTTCCAATTTGGGAAAGGAGTACGTCGAGGCTGTATATTGTCACCCTGCTTATTTAACTTATATGCAGAATACATATTGTGAAATCTGGGCTGGATGAAGCACAAGCTGGAATCAAGATTGCCGGGAGAGATATCAATAACCTCAGATATGCAGATAGCACCACCATTATGGCAGAAAATGAAGAAGAACTAAAGAACCTTTTGATGAAATTGAAAGAGAGTGAAAAAGCTGGCTTTAAACTCAACATTCAAAAAATGAAGATCGTGGCATCCGGTCCTGTCACTTCATGGCAAATAGATGGGGAAACACAGAAACAGTGAGAGATTTTATTTTCGGGGGCTCAGTAATCACTGCAGATGGTGACTGCATCCATGAAATTAAAAGATGCTTGCTCCTTGGAAGAAAAGCTATGACCAACCTAGACACCATATTAAAAAGCAGAGACATTACTTTGGCAACAAAGGTCCATCTAGTCAAAGCTATGGTTTTTCCAGTAGTTATGTATGGATGTGACAGTTGGACTATAAAGAAAGCTGAGCACTGAAGAAATGATGCTTTTGAACTGTGGTATTGGAGAAGAGTCTTGAGAGTCCCTTGGACTACAAGGAGATCAAACCAGTCAATCCTAAAGGAAATTAGTCTTAAATATTCATGGAAAGGACTGATGCTGATGCTGAAACTCAAATACTTTGGCCACCTGATGTGAAGAACTGACTTATTGGAAAATACCCTGATGCTGGGCAAGACTGAAGGCAGAAGAAGGGGATGGCAGAGTATGAGATGGTTGGATGGCATCACAGACTTGATGTACTGGAGTCTGAGCAAACTCTGGGAGATAGTGAAGGACAGGGAAGCCTTGGGTGGTGCAGTCCATGGGGTTGCAAGGAATTGGACAGGACTGAGCGACTGAACTGAGCTGAACTGAACTTGAATATTTGAACATGGCAATAGGCTAGAAAGATACACATCCCTGGCTTGGACAGCCCTGTTGTCAGCTTGGCCCTTTGAGCTGTCTTTCAGACAAAAGTGTGTTAGTCAGTCAGTCATGTCGGACTCTTTGTGACCCCATAGACTGTAGCCTGCCAGGCTTCTTTGTCCATGGAATTCTCCAGGCAAGAACACTAGAGTGGGTAGTCATTCCCTTCTCCATGGATTTTCCCGACCGAGGAATGGAACCCAAATCCCCTGCTTTGCAGGATGATTCTTTACTGTCTGAGTGACTGCAGACATGCTGTCACCAATTGCCCAGAAGCCCATTCTAGAAATGTATATTCCACCTACATAGGCCTCAGTGCTGAGGTGATTGTGAGGTGATCATGGACTCTCCTTCCTTCCCTTCTCATTGCTAGCTGCAGCTCAGATAACTGTACTGCTCTGTAATATTTCTGGCCTCAGAAAACAAATCAGTGTGCTTCAAACTTTTGGGCTACCACCCACAGTAAGAAATACATATCATATTGTGACTACACATATATGTGTATATATATATATATATGTGACTAAAAATGTTTTATAGAACAAGTACCCTCTCTAATGTCATACACTATTATTTGTCTGGGTTTTTTTGTACTCTATGATAGAATTGTCTCAGGTGGGAGCCAGATCAATGGTTCTCAAAAAATACTTTGCACTAAGAAATAATTTCATACTGATCTGATGCACATACATGTGTGTGAATCTATAGAACCAAAAGGAAAGTTTTACAAAATACTGCTGATTGTTTCTTCATATAAAACACTTATTTTCTATTCCATTTTATTATAGTTTTGTTGATGGTCTCCAAAAAGTATCTGGCTCTATGTACATTTCCAAGTTTCATGAGAGTGTGGAGAGCCCCAGCCAAGGAAAATGTCCTACAGGGTGATAGAATTATTGCAAACATCCTTGTACTGCCTGTGTACTTTACTGTACCCTGGTGCCCATCTAAAGTCTGTCTGGTGAATTAGAAATGTCTTTATTCTATCTTGTTTATTTTCAGTTGGGGATGGAGAGCCAGATGAGAGGAACTCCAGGAGAATTTCTAGAAGTAGTCATGAATTAAAAGCATAGGTTGAATATAAACTGTTTGAAAATTACAAAAAAACCAATACAAATATGCTAGAATAAAAACAGAATTTACTTACATAATTGAATGTATAGGAGAGATTGTCTTCAGGCTCAGCTTGATCCAGTGCTCAACAACATTCTAAGATCTGTTGCTCATAGCAGGTTCCCCTGTGATGGCTTAATTCCCAAGGGGATTCTTGTGGTAGCAGAACATGGACTTATCAGTCTCAAACTTGAAAGCCTTATGAGCTCAGGGGAAGAGTCGTATCCCTGCATGGGGTCATGTTCCCATGCCTGAATCAACTCTTGTCTCTGGGGGACAAGATATACCAGTAGGTTTAAGCCAGTCAAATCCAACCAGGGCCTTCCCTTGGTGCTGTGTATAGAGCTAACTACATGGTTAATGGTGAAAAGATTGACTTTCCAAAGAAAATACAGGGAACCTTCGCTGGAAAGATAAGGAAACAGAAGCTGGGCTGCCAATGGCAGGTGCTGACTCTAAAAGCCTTGAAGGCAGTGTGGAGACAGGTGATAGAGTTGTGGTGGGGGAAGGCTTCTCAACAGATGGGGACACAGGAGAAGGGTTAGCACTCGAGGGGCAAGGAGCAGCCTGGGTGAAGCCTGGAGCCATGTTAAGTCAACTGGTATGGCTAGAGCTCCAGGTCTCACATGGCTGTGCTGTGAGGGAGGAGCCTAGAGCAAATAAGGCAGGCGGTGGTTCTGAATCCAGGCTACGGAATGAGGACTAAATGTGGCAGCTAGTCAGAATTTGAAAGGAGGTTCAGAGTAAAATAAGTCCTTTCCGAGACTCATCTTGGACTGGTAGGGTGAATAGGAGACAGGCAAGCCTGGGAGGCCATGGCAGTGGTTCAGACAAGAGTTAAATGAGCATAAACAGGGAAGCAGGGAGCAGGGAGACAGGAGGGGAGCTAATGTTAAACTCTGGGCTCCTTTATCTCCTTACTTGAAAAGAACTATCTAGTCTGTTGGCTTGTGTAAAGGAGGGAAACATCCTTCAATATTTAATTGGCTTCAAACAAAGATCAAATAATTCCTAATAGCTTTACTTTTCAAAGGGAGGAAACTACCTGTTGGGGGAAAATGAGCCAATGGTTCTGTAACTCATTATACGCGTCTATCCCATCAAATGGTTAAACTACTTTGCTGCCGGGAGCCAGCGTGAGGAATCCTACCCGTGACAAGGTCACGTGGCAGATGGGCAAGGACGAGTCAAATCTCAGGTCTTCCCCCTGGCATTTCCTGAGCATGTACCCCCCAAAATAAGAATCTGCCTGCTTTTTCACTCTTCTGACATTCTCTGGAAAAGGTAAGCTCCGAGCTTTAGTCTTGTGCATTTGAAAGAGTGTTTCAATCCAAAAAACCTCTCTGATGGCTTTCTAGCCTGCCTGCAGGATTCGTACAGCTGCACATGTGATTGTTTGAGGCCTCCCGAGCAGGAAAGCCAATAAAACCTCAAGACAAGAGGTTTGCACCATCTACATTAGGCCACTGGCGTCCATTTGAATATCGGAGAGTGCCCTGCCCTGGGCGCTCTCTCTTATGGATCTTAGAAGCCGGGACAAGTAAGTAGACGTGGCAAGCCTCCACGCCCTAGATGGGAATTCAGCCTGAAAACAGAGTAAAGAGGAGACACTGGGGAAGCCCAGCATCGGTGAAAGACTCCAAAGACTGTTTTTCAAAATCAGCCCATATACCCCAAGTTGTTCATAATGGAATATGCAGAGTTATGCAGGAACGGAAGCTTAAACATTCTAGGAATGTAGGAGCTTCCGAGGAGTCAAAATCATTAGAATAGGACTGATTAAAGGTTTCATTTGTTGAGCCAATGCTTGCTGCCAAATTTTCATATTTTTTATTTGTAAGATATAGTTGGTATATAGAAAAACAGGTAGTAGACCTGATATTAGCAATATTAGATTTTTGAGTTAAGTACTTTCTTAGTTATAACCCACTGCACTTTTGTTCTACAGGAATATAACTTTATTTAGTATTTTGAGGGTAATGCAGAGTAAAGAAAAAAACACTTCTAGGGAAAAGGAGTTTTCTGGTTGATAGACAATTGTCCAGGAAGAGAGCCATAAAAATGTTAACAGGCCTCTTGGCCAGAAGATAATGTAAACCACCTGAGACCTTTTGTATACGGGAGGGTATGCAAAAAGAAAGCCTGATCTCAATGAGGGTCAGGACTGCGCTCCTGCATAACTCTGCATATTCCATTATGCACAACTTGGGGTATATGGGCTGATTTTGAAAAATAGTCTTTGGAGTCTTGCACCGATGCTGGGCTTCCCCAGTGTCTCCTCTTTACTCTGTTTTCAGGCTGAATTCCCATCTAGGGCGTGGAGGCTTGCCACGTCNAAAAACACTTCTAGGGAAAAGGAGTTTTCTGGTTGATAGACAATTGTCCAGGAAGAGAGCCATAAAATTGTTAACAGGCCTCTTGGCCAGAAGATAATGTAAACCACCTGAGACCTTTTGTATACGGGAGTGTATGCAAAAAGAAAGCCTGATCTCAATGAGGGTCAGGACTGCCACCCCTGCATAACTCTGCATATTCCATTATGTACAACTTGGGGTATATAAGCTGATTTTGAAAAGTAGTTTTTGGAGTCTTGCACTGATCCTGGGCTTCCCCTGTGTCTCCTCTTTACTCTATTTTCAGGCTGAATTCCCATCTGGGGCGTGGAGGCTCGCCATGTCTACTTACTTGTCCCGGATTCTAAGATCCGTAAGAGAGAGCCCAGGGTGGGGCACTCTGATATTCAAACGGACGCCAGTGGCCTAACGTAGATGATGCAAGCTCCGTGTCTGGAACTTTATTGGCTTTCCACGTAAACCAAGTTATTAAGCCTCTTTTCTCCACCTAAATTTTCCTACTACACTATTTCTTCCTAATCTATTCCTATATTAATAAATAAATAAGTTTTTCCTCGCCGACGCCATCCTCACTTCGAATTCCCTGTATCCACCGGGGCTGGACCCCGGCAGAGGAAGTTGTGTCACTGTGTCCTTCTGGCTGACTCACCATAAGGAGAGAAGGGAGTGGGGGATATAATGTGTACCCTTAGGACTGTACATGTTTACATGCAGAGAAGGCACGGCCCTGGAAAGGTAACAGCTGGGGTACTCTCTGCTGTTGTTCTCTGAGAAATAATATGGCATTTACTGATGACCAGTGACTTCTCTGTTTCAGCAAAAGCTATGCCAATGAAAATGATTCTGAAGGTTTTGAACAGGGTACTGACACCACATCATATCTCCTGAGTCCATATATTGGCAGTAAGGTGATTCGACACACTTTTTTTTTTTTTAATGTATATTATTTTACAGTGTTGTGTTATTTTCAAGTGCACAACATTGTGACTCAGTGTTACATAGTTAGACATTCTCTTTTCATTTTCTTTTCCATTATGGTTTATCACAAGATACTGAATATAGTTCCCTGTGCTATACAGTAAGACTTTGTTGTTTATCCACTCTGTGTATAATCTTTTGCATCTGCTATCCTAAACTGTCAATCCATTCCTCTCCTACAACCTTTCTCCACCCCTGCCTTGGCAACCAGAAGTCTGTTCTCTGTGTCTATAAACTGTTTTTGTTTCATAGATAAGTTCGTTCATAGACAGGTGAAGGTTTTCAAATGAATCTTCCTATATTTAATATTTGAATATTTTAAAAATTTACTTGGCTATGTTGGATCTTAGTTTTGGCATCTGAGGTCTTCATTGCCACATGGAGGATCTTTTCATTTGTGGCATGCAGTATCTTTAGTTACAACACAAGGGATCTTTTTGTTATAATATGTGGGATCTTTTAGTTGTGGTACGAGGGATCTTTGTAGTGGCATGTAGAATCTTTGTTGCAGCACATGGGGTCTTTGTTTTGGCATGTGGGATCTTTGTTGCTGCACATGGGATCATTCATTGTGGCATGTGGTATCTTTGTTTGCAGTCCATGGGATCTTTTAGTTGCAGTGGGATCTTTGTTGTGCCATGCATGATCTTTAGTTGTAGCATGTAGGATCTTTTTTGTAGCATGTAGGATCTTTAGTTCTGGCACATGGGATCCTTTAGTTCTGTATGTATGATCTTTGTAGTGACATGCATGATCTTATAGTTTTAGCATTTTGGGATGTTTAGTTGTGGCCTGCGGAATCTTTAGTTGTGGCATGTGGAAACTTGTTGTGACACTGGGATCTTTGAAGCATACAGGATCATTAGTTGTGGCATGGGAATCTTTATTTGTGGCCCATGGGATATTTTAGTTGCATTATGCAGTTTTCTTTGTTGCAGCACTTGGGATCTTTTAGTTGTGTCACACGGGTTCTTTGTTGAGGCATGTGAAATCTTTATTGCAGCATATGGATCTTTGATGTGGCATGTGAGATCATTGTTACATGATGTGGGATCATTAGTTGTGACATATACAATCTTGATTTGCAGCCCATGAGATCTTTTTGTTGTGGCATGTGGGATCTTTGTTGTGCCAGGGGGGATCTTTTAGTTGTGGCATGCAGGATCTTTTGGTTGCAGTGTGTAGGATATTTTAGACCTGTGGCATCCTTTTGTTGTGGTATATGGGATCTTTATAGTGGCATACAGGAGCTTTTGGTTGTGGCATGTGGAATCTTTAGTTGTAGCATGCTGGATCTTTAGTTGTGACATGCTGCTACTGCTGCTAAGTCGNATACAATCTTGATTTGCAGCCCATGAGATCTTTTTGTTGTGGCATGTGGGATCTTTGTTGTGCCAGGGGGGATCTTTTAGTTGTGGCATGCAGGATCTTTTGGTTGCAGTGTGTAGGATATTTTAGACCTGTGGCATCCTTTTGTTGTGGTATATGGGATCTTTATAGTGGCATACAGGAGCTTTTGGTTGTGGCATGTGGAATCTTTAGTTGTAGCATGCTGGATCTTTAGTTGTGACATGCTGCTACTGCTGCTAAGTCGCTTCAGTCGTGTCCGACTCTGTGCGACCCCACAGATGGCAACCCACCAGGCTCCCCCGTCCCTGGGATTCTCCAGACAAGAACACTGGAGTGGGTTGCCATTTCCTTCTCCAATGCGTGAAAGTGAAGTCACTGAGTCGTGTCCAACTCTTAGCGACCCCATGGAGGGCAGCCCACCAGGCTCCTCCATCCATGGGATTTTCCAGGCAAGAGTACTGGAGTGGGGTGCCATAGTTGCAGCATGTGGGATCTTTCTTGTGGCATGTAGGATCTTGCATCATGTGATACCTTTGCATTATGGGATCTTTGTGTCATGTGGGACCTTTATCTGTGGCATCTGGGATCTTTTCAGTTGCAGCATGTGGATCTTTTAGTTGTGGCATTTGAGATCTTTTAGTTGAAGTATGCAAGATCTTTGTTGCAAACGTGGGATCATTGTTGCAGCATGCAGGATCATTTTTCTGTAACATGTGGGATTCATTAGTTCTTGTACGATGGATATTTGTTGAAGCATGTGGAATCAGAGTTGCAGAATGCTGGATCTTTAGTTCTTTCAATGCAGCATGCAAGATCTTTTAGTTATGGCATGCAGGATCTTTGTTGCAGCATGTGAGACCTCTGTTGCAGCATGCAGGATCTTTCTTACGGCCCATGGTGAAAGGTTGTTATTGAATCACTCAAAGATACTGGGATTCTTGGCCCCCGGAGGAGACGAACTCAATCCGGGGCCAGAGACGAGGCTTGATCGCTCAGAGCTTTTGTGTAATGAAGTTTTATTAAAGTATAAAGGAGATAGAGAAAGCTTCTGACATAGGCATCAGAAGGGGGCAGAAAGAGTAACCCCTTGCTAGTCTTCAGCTGGATGTTATATAGTTACCAGCAGTCTGTTAATGAAAGAAAGGAATGTCTTAAAACTCAGAATGGCACCAGGCCCCTCACCCAAAAGATGCATTTTGGGATAATCTTGGCACCAAATGGTTCATCCTGGGCCATAAAATGATTAACTTGAATCTTGAAGAGGGGCAGATCACCATACAAATAGTTTCATTTACATAGATTAGAGGAACAATATCTGAGTACAACATACTGGTTTGTCAAGTAGTTTCTGAGCCAAGAGGCGGAAACCAACTTGAAGACAGAGTTTGGGGTAAATGCATAATACATTAGCATAGCTTAAAAAAAGGCATTGGTTAACTTCTGGTGAAGCCAGGTATCATTATGGCAACACAGTATTTTAAGAGAAACCTCTTTTTAAATTTGTATAGAGATACAAACCCACATGCTGCAACTAAAGAACTAAAGATCCCACTTGCTGCTTAAGAGAGATAAAAACGTCTGACACTTACAGGCTATTTCCTCCATTTGGAGACCCCTGGCCTTCCTGCCTGTTACCCTCTCAATGGGATCAGTAGTTGTGACACATGGGATCTTTGTTGCGGCATGTGGAATCTTTGTTGTGCCATGGGGAATCTTTTAGATGTGGCATGTGGGATCTTTACTTGCAGCATGCAGGATCTTTACTTTTGGTGTATGGGATATTTTGTCGAGGTATGCATGATCTTTGTTGTGACATGTGCCATGTTTCTTGTGGCATGAGGGATCTTTCGTTGTGGCATGTGGGGTCTTTCGTTTGCAGCATGTTGTTTCACTGTTGTGGTATGCAGGTTCCTTTAGTTGTGTCATGCAGGATGTTTGTTGTGGCACGTGGAATCTTTCGTGTGGGATCTTCGTTGCTGCTGCTGCTGCTGTCACTTCACTTGTGTCCGACTCTCGGCGACCCCATGGACTGCAGCCCACCAGGCTCCTCTGTCCATGGGATTTTCCAGACAAGAGTACTGGAATGGGATGCCATTGCCTTCTCCGTTTGTTGCTGCAGGTGGGATCTTTGTTTTGGCATGTGAGATCATTAGTGTGGCATGCAGTATCTTTATTTGCAGCCTGCAAGATCTTTCAGTCATGGCATGTGAGATCTTTCTTGTGCCATGTGAGATCTTTCTTGTGCCATGTAAGATCTTTTAGTGGCAGCATGCTGGATTTTTACTTGTGGCATGCTGGATATTTCATTGTGGTATGAGGGATGTTTTAGTTGCATCATGTGGGATGTTTGTTGCAGCACGTGGGATCTTTAGTTACAACATGGAGGATCTTTTAGTTTCAGAATGTGGAATCTTTGTTGCTGCATGTAGGATCTTTAGTTCTAGCATGCAGGGATCCTTTAGTTCTGGTATATGGGATCTTTGTAGTGACAGGTAGGATCTTTTAGTTGTGGCATGTGGGTTCTTTAGTTGTGGCATCTGGGATCTTTAGTTTGACATGCGGGATCTTTAGTTCTTTAGTTGCAGCATGTGGGTTTTTGGTCATGGCACGTGGAATCTTCATTGCATCATGTGAGATCTTTGTTGCAGAATGTAGGATCTTTAGTTGCGGCATGTAGGATCTTTATCTGGGGCATGTAGGATCTTTTTAGTTGCTGCCTGAGGGATCTTTTGTTTTGGCACATGGGATATTTTAGTTGCAGTATGTGGGGTCTTTAGTTGTTTAGATGTGGCATGAAAAATCATTTTAGTTGCAGCATGCAGGATCTTTTAGTTGTGGCACATAGAATGTGACACATTGGATCTTTAGTTGGGATATGTGGAATCTTTGCTGTAGTATGTGTGATCTTTGTGGTGGCCTTGAGATTCTTTAAGTTGGGACATGCAAGTTTTTTTTTAGTTGCGACATGAGGGATATTTCAGTTGAACCATGTGACATCTTTTAGTTGTAGCATGCAGGATATTTAGTTGTGGCACGTGGAATATTTAGGTATGGCATGCGGGATCTTTATTTGTGGCATGTGACCTTTAGTTGCAGCATGCAAACTCTTAATTGTGGCATTTGGAATCTAGTTTCCTGACAAGGAATCAAACCCAGGCACCCTGTTTAGGGAGTGCACTCTTAACCAGTGGACCACAAGGGAGGTCATGACACTTGAGACTCTTGTGTTAAGTTGAATAGACCTGAAACACATCAAACAGCCCTACCATGTAAACCTAACAGTAACACTCCCCCAGGCTCTACACTTTGCCTTTCCAGATCCCAACTTCCTGATTTGCAGAGACCAACAGTGGGGGGACTTCCAGGTTCCCAACCTCCAGGCCTCTTGCTCTGACCGTGAAATTTCTGACATTTTTCTGGATTCACATGCCAGAGGCCTTCTGCTCTCTCTACACTCACTTGAGGTGGATGCACACGAAGTACACACCCTGGTGTGACTGGAGGAGCACTACCCAAAGAAATGGGTGTGCAGTCCATGGGTGCTATGCTGCTCAAGGTAGAATTTTCTGCTCCATCTGTCAGGCTCTATGAGGAAGGCACTTGAGCACACATTCACTGCACCCTGGCTTCTCATTCTATTGAGTTTATTAAAAACTGAGCACATGATCTGTCTTATCTACCTCACCTACCCCAACCAAGTTGCCCTACTGAGTTTTATTGGTTCTACCTCCAGAAAGCATCCCACCTCTGTACTTCTCTCTCCACTGATCATGACTCACCTCCAGATTAGGCCTGGGTGATTTTCCTCCTGAATTACTGCAACAACATCCCAACTTCCCTCTGTTGCAGAAACCAGTACTCAAGAAACCAAGCACTACACTCGGAGAGTTGGAGAACTCAGATTTATTACACTGGCAGGCCCAGAAGAGTTAGCACTCCAAGCTCTGAGCTCTGAACAAAGAGGTTACAGGCTTTTTTATACACGGACGTTGCATGATTAAGCGGGTTTGTGGGTTTCCAGGGGCTAGGTGATTGCAAAGAGCAGGATAAGGGTGAGTGAGACAAGCTCCAGTTCCTAGGATTGTGAGTCCCCACTTTCTGAGACCTACATAAGCTAGACTTTGCAAGGAGCAAGCTGGGTTACAGAAGCAGAAGGAGCAGGAGGTTATATAAAATTTTAACTTTTCCTCTTCATTCCTCCCTCTTGATGCTTCTATCACTTGTTGTAGAAATCATCATCTCATGTTTTGGTAGAACATTCAGAACTCCCCATTGTTTAGGGGGGTATATTGAGCTATTACCATTTCTAACTTTATGGATTCAATCTGAGAGGTTATGAACTGGCTAACTGCACTGAGAATATAAGGGCCAAACAAGAGAACCACAAAGAGCATGAAGAGAGGACCTAAAGGGAGAGGCCACTATGCCCAGCTCTAGATATTGTTCTGATTACCGCAGGAATTAGCTAGTTTCTCTCTCTGTTTTATGATTTGTTCCCTTAGCTGTTGGGCCATGTCCCTGACTATTTCTGATTGATTTATATGAAAGCAGCATTCTTGATTTAAGAAGAGACAGAGTCCTCTCTTTTCAGCTGTCAGTAGGTCTAGCCCTCTCCTATTCTATAAAACCACCTCAACCAGGGAGTCTAGTTGGTCCTGTAATGAAAAGTGCACCAATGAGACAAGGCAATGGCACCCACTCCTGTACTCTTGCCTGGAAACTCCCATGGATGGAAGAGCCTGGTGGGCTGCAGTCCATGGGGTCGCTAAGAATCAGACACAACTGAGCGACTTCATTTTCACTTTTCACTTTCATGCATTGGAGAAGGAAATGGCAACTCACTCCAGTATTCTTGCCTGGAGAATCCCAGGGACGGGGGAGCCTGGCGGGCTGCTGTCTATGGGGTCGCACAGAGTCGGACACAACTGAAGCGACTTAGCAGCAGTAGCAGCAGCAGGGATAGAGGCCAGGGTTGACAATGAAAATCCATTGATATTTTGATAGCTGGATCCTCAGCTTCCACTGTGAATTGACCAGCCAGCTGCCAGAGTGTGGCTGGAGCCAGGCTGAAGAATCCTCAAGCTTCTGCCGTGCATTGACTAGTCAGCTCCCAGAGTGACTAGAGCAGGGCTCAGTGTCCTTCATAGGTGAGGGCCGTTGTCTTTGTAACTTGACCTTGAGGAAGTTTTGGGGGGTCCTGAACTGTTTTCCAGGTGTCCTCATCTCACGAAGCCACTGCCTTCTTGACTCTGGTGTGGTGGATCCAAGGGATGACGCCTATAACTCTAACAGCAGCAGGGGTTGCCAGGATGACCATGTGATGGCATGTTCAAACAAGCTGAAGTTGTTCTTTCTTTTAATCTTTAACCCACATCTCATCTCCTGGCTGATAGGGATGAACCCAATTGCCCAAGGAATGGGTGTCCTTTTTAAGGTTTCTCGTGTGATATGGCAAAAGACTTTTCCAGGGCCTGGAGGTGTCAGGACATTTCCAGTTCAGCTAGTTGTTGGTGGTCTCCCTTGAGCTTTTCTATTACTGGGAGTGGTCTCCTGTATAAGATCTCAATGGTAGAATAACCTGAGGACCTCGGGGTGCATTTACAGACGGAGAGGAGAGATAAGCAAGGGAGAGATAAGAAAGCCTTCCTCAGTGATCAGTGCAAAGAAATAGAGGAAAACAATAGAATGGGAAAGACTAGAGATCTCTTCAAGAAAATTAGAAATACCAAGGGAACATTTCATGCAAAGATGGGCTCAGTAAAGGACAGAAATTGGACCTAACAGAAGCAGAAGATATTAAGAGGTGGCAAGAATACACAGAAGAACTATACAAAAAAGATCTTCATGACCCAGATAACCACAATGGTGTGATCACTTACCTAGAGCCAGACATCCAGGAATGCAAAATCTAGTGGGCCTTAGGGAGCATCACTATGAACAAAACTAGTGGAGGTGATGGAATTCCAGTTGAGCTATTTCAAATCCTAAAAGATGATGCTGTGAAACTGCTGCACTCAATATGCCAGCAAATTTGGAAAACTCAGCAGTGGCTGCAGGACTGGAGAAGGTCAGTTTTCATTCTAGTCTCAAAGAAAGTCAATGCCAAAGAATGCTCAAACTACCACACAATTGCACTCATCTCACACGCTAGTACAGTAATGCTCAAAATTCTCCAAGCCAGGCTTCAGCAATACGTGAACTGTGAACTCTCAGATGTTCAAGCTGGATTTAGAAAAGGCAAAGGAACCAGAGATCCAATTGCTGACATCCGCTGGATCATGGAAAAAGCAAGAGAGTTCCAGAAAAACATCTAATTCTGCTTTATTGACTATGCCAAAGCCTTTGATTGTGTGGATCACAATAAACTGTGGAAAATTCTGAAAGAGACAGGAGTACTAGACCACCTACCCTGCCTCTTGAGAAACCTGTATGCAGGTCAGGAAGTAATAGTTAGAATTGGACATGGAACAACAGAATGTTTCCAAGTAGGAAAAGGAGTACATCAAGGCTGTTTATTGTCACCCTGCTTATTTAACCTCACTGAGAGGATGGGCAATTGCCATCCATAATGTACAAGACACCTCCTAGTTCATTAAATTTGGGGGTGTAATTGAACTCAAAAAGGTGAACTAGTCCCAGTTTGGTAAAAGAAAAGCTCCTGATGCCCCAACCTTCCATGTTGGTAAAGGAGATCCAACATCTGGCAGGAATGTTTGGACTCTGTTACCAGCCTCCAATATTTGCTGACCTCCTTCTATAGAGTTGCTCTCAGGAGTTCCACTTTTCAGGAGGGGACCTGAGCAACAATAGGCACTAGATAAACTAAAGAAGACTATCGTTTCTGCTCTCCCACTTAGTGCTTTGAGGGCAGGTCTTACTGGTAGAAGTTTGAGTCACCCTACAATTCACTCTGGGAGCCACTGAACCAAATGCCTCTGGACTTTTGGCATAAGCAGTCGAAGACTCAGTCCAGTGATATTTGCCAATTGAGAGACAACTTCTGGAGGTACACTGAGCCCTTACTGAAACTCAAGGGTCTACTGGAGCAGAGCCAGTTAACTTATGGATTGAGATTCCTATTTGGAGAAGGGCATGANCTGAACCAAATGCCTCTGGACTTTTGGCATAAGCAGTCGAAGACTCAGTCCAGTGATATTTGCCAATTGAGAGACAACTTCTGGAGGTACACTGAGCCCTTACTGAAACTCAAGGGTCTACTGGAGCAGAGCCAGTTAACTTATGGATTGAGATTCCTATTTGGAGAAGGGCATGACAACCCACTCCAGTATTCTTGCCTGGAGAATCCCATGGGCAGAGGAACCTGGCAGGCTACAGTCCATGGGTTCACAAAGAGTTGTACACAACTGAGCGACTGGCACTTTTGAGATTCCAATTGTGCCCTGGGTGATAGCAGAAGCTCCTTGTATACCAACAGAGGTCTGTATTAAAATGGTAATATATCTACTGGATGGAGCTAAGTCTGGCCCTAGTAGAGTGTTGTAACTCCATGAGAAAATAGCCACGTTCCCTGCCTCTGAAGTTAATTTTCTATAACCTCCCAGCCTTCTTTTTATCAATGTTTAATTAATCCCATGTGTATAATAATGAACATCTTATATTTTTCATTTAATTTTTATGTTACATTTTTATTGAAATACTGTTGATTTACAGTGTTATGTTGTTTCAGATATACAGCAAAGTGACTCAGCTATATGTATGTGTATATATTCACCTGTATATAAGTGTGTGTATATTCTTTTTCAGATATTTTTTCCTTATAGATTATTACAAAATGTTGAATATAATTCCCCATCCTATATGATAGGTCCTTGTTGGTTATCTATTTATGTATAGTAGTGTGTATATTTTAATCCCAAACTACTTATTATTTTAGGGTTTTTAATTCAGTGTTTCAAATTCCACTTTTAATTCTTTTTGTAAATGTATTTTTAAATGGAGGATAATTAGTTTACAATGTTCTGCTTGTTTTTGTAATACCACAATGTGAATCAGGCACAAGTATACATTTATTCCCTCTCTCTTGAGCCTCCTTCCTAATCTCTGCCTGTCCCACCACTCTAGGTTGTCACAGAGCTCCAAGCTGAGGTGCAGGAACCTAGAACCTGTTCTACAGAGTGAAGTCAGTAAGAAAGAGAAAAACAAACATCGTATATCAACACATGTATATGGAATCTAGGAAAACGGTAGTGATGAACCTATTTGCAGGGCAGGAATAAAGTTGTAGACATAGAGAATGGACTTGTGGACGCAGGGGGAAGGAGAGGGTGAGATGAATTGGGACAGTAGGATTGACATTTATGTGCTAATATATGTAAGGTAGATAGCTAGTGGGAAACTGCTGTATAGCACATGGAGCTCAGCTTGGTGCTCCTGGCCTTCTATAGAGGCCTTCCAATCAGTTTGTCTGTGCAAAGCACCAGCTCCTCCCAGTGTTATAAAGGTTTAACAAAATAGCTTATATAGCCCTTGAAACTGCGATACAAATTACACAGGAAACCCAATGTTCCCACATCAGTGTAAAGCCAAATAACAAGGGACATTACAAGAAAACATTTCTTGTTTTGTTTTTTTTTTAACCTTTCCTATCACCCTCCTGTAGCAAGTATCATGGAAAGTCATAATGGACTTTTAAATCAAGGGCTAGTGAGAGAACCTGAAGGACAGTGGTCCTTCATGTGGTCAAAAATACTGTCCATGGTTTAGATTATATTAAATTCATGTCCCTATGGCATAACTCCACCATATTTAAGTTCACAACAAATGAGGAACCCACCCAGAGACCTTTCTATCTCTGCTGGTGTACATAGCCACACCAGAGACAACCCAGTTATTGGTTTGGCAGACATGGAAACCCAGGCACTGCTATGTGTAGAAAAGAAACATTCACCTGGTACTTTCATCTTTCCTGTCTCTCTCATAAAAAATCCAGAGCTTAGCCACTTCCTTCTTGATCCTGATGAGAACCTGACACATACCAATGATTCTGAAACCATCGTTAGCCTGTTTTTATCATCATCCAGTATAACCAAAGCAAACTACCTACCACTTTCTAGATAAAGAGGTGACTTTATCCACCATCCATGTACTTTAGTCCACTGAAGGTACCGTGGAAGCCAAAAGGTGGACCTAAACATCTCTCTGACCATGTAACATCATGTATACTTTACCCAGGGACAATAGGGTCCCCTACTGCTAGCTACAGGTGACCTTAAGCCCTACAGTGTTACCATGTCCCTTCTCACCTGAGAAGTTCCTACCCTTGTCAGTATTGACTCCATGTGTATTGGTGGTTCTCCCAGGGCTGGTAATCTACACACTGCTATTGACAAGGTCTGTCTGGAGACCATATCACACGCACATAACAGGGAGTCTTACCACATAGGCCAGATTGGGGAAAATAGGAATCATGTTGTTGTCTATTCAGATTGGTCACCCTACTATCATGACCACAGATACCAACATTGAGGCTAGTAACTTTCTCCTGTCTCTTCTACTACTAGCAACACCCATTCTGAATAAGCCAGACTCTTTAGATACAGCTTATGATTCATAGATGCCTTGTAAACTGTCAGAGCCAACTTTGACCTCAGATCAAATGAGACCCACTGTGATTAAGTAGTGCCATTAACCCCATGGAGCCATAGTCTCTTGAGTCTTGTTTGAGGAATGCCCAGAGATAGAATGGACCCAGTATTACAGCCAGGATCCTTGTGATTGGTGCAGTCATATTGCTGCTGCTGCTGCTAAGTCACTTCAGTCGTGTCTGGCTCTGTGTGACCCCATGGACAGCAACGCACCTCTGTCCACAGGATTCTCCAGGCAAGAATATTGGAGTGGGTTGCCATTTCCTTCTCCGGCAGTCATATTAAGAGTGTTGTAATGCAGAGCCATATTAACAAAGTCTATGGGATTACAATTAGATAAAATGACTCAGATGGTAAAGAGTCTTCCTGCAATACGGGAGACCCAGGTTCAATCCCTGGTTCATGAAGTTTCCTTGAGAAGGGAATGGTAACCCACTCCAGTATTCTTGCCTGGAAAATACCATGGACAGAGGAGCCTGGTGAGTTCCATTCCATGGGATTGCAAAGAGTCAGACACAACTGAGTGACTAACACTTTCACTTTTGCATAGCTCTTCCTAATCCCTGGCATAATGATTAATGTAAACCCTGCCAAAATGTATACCTTTACAACTATTGGTTTCTTTTCTCATTTGTTATTTATAATGATTTTTTCCTCTAGTACCAGCCCCATTTATTGAAGCTTGCCCTGGAAAAAATTGCACTAAGTGACCAAAGACACTTTACACAAAAGAAAGTTTCACATAAGCGTACATAATAATATTCAGTCCCACACACAAACCCATGTAGACACTCATAAACAAGTGATAATGTAAATGTATAAACAAGCTCCAACAAACATATTGGCATATTCACTGAAATGAACTTGCTTACAAATTAATTCATGTACAAAGGCACACCCACATACACCCAAAACTTAACTTAAAATTTTGCATCGTGCTCAATACATGAACTTGCTTACATATTCAGTTGCAATAAGGAAAATAATTATCCTTTAATACCTTCACACAGACCAACTTGCTCATGCCTTGATTTTCACACATGAATGTGTTTACATGTATGCACATACACACTCAGACATGAATGAACACACAAATTCATGTATTCACAAATATAATCTTTTTCGCTTGCACATGAACATGCTCAAGACACAAAAGCCTTCACTCTTTCGTTGTCACATGTTCATGCTCACATGCAGAAGCATACTCAGACATTCACTCATACATTATCATATTTAAACATGAACATTTCCAGACACACAGATGTGCTCACAAATAGGTCACTAATGACTATAGACCCCAACTTTCACTCACATTCCCACATAAATACACACATTCTCATGAACTTACATACAGACACAATGATACACTCACACACACACTCCCTACATCCACTCAAGATGTTCACACATTCTCACCTTTATTTTAAAAACCACATGCTAACACACAAATCACTCATGTGTGAACAAGTTCACCAACACAAACACTCACATATTCACACGGTCTGCAAATTCATAAACACACATGCATGTACATTTACACATTCACACACCAAAAACACTCATGCACATACATGGACATTATCACACATTCACATATAGTCAGGATCATATTCACTCACACACTCACACAAACAAAAATACACATTTGCTAACAGATGCACATAGACACCCTCACATTATCACTTCTACATAAGGAACACACATTTAGTGATACACAAACATAATCAGATTCACTCACAGCAAAGAACACATACATTACCATGTGCCTACACAGAAGCATGCTTGCATATTCATTAACACATACATGTTCCTATTCACTTGAGCTGGCATTTCAATAATATACACACGTAAATGTGTGTGTATGTGTGTGTGTGTGTGTGTGTGTGTGTATACTCACAGATTTGCACATAAACATGAACACGTAAACACAAACTGACCATGAACCTGATCCCAAACTCACATTACATTCATTAAGAGTCACGTAAATGCATATTATCAACATTCACACATACATATACACTCACAAACCGATGTACATTAACAAGCTGACATAAATGAACATGGTTATGCATTCACTCACAGATGAATATGCTATCATTGTGAACATGATTATAAATTCACTCACATATGTGAACACACAGAAACAGACATTAACACACTGACATATGAACGGGCTCAATTCACTTTTATACACGGACGTGCTCATATATATCCACAAGTTACATGTTCGCTCAAATGAACATGCTCACAGACTTATTCTTATTCATAGACACATGGGGGTTCCCAGGTGGCACTATGGTAAAGAACCCACCTGCAAATGAAGGAGATGGAAGAGACGCTGGTTTGATCCCTGGGTCGGGATGATTGGTAGAAAGAAATGGGAACTCACTCTAGTACTCTTGCCTAGAAAATACTATGGACAGAGGAGCCTGGCAGGCTACATTCTATGGAGTTGCAAGGAATCAGACACAACCAAGAACTGAGCACACATACATAGACACAGTGACACATAGCCACATTCATTCAGATACAGGTATACTCAAGTTAATATGGTTATACATTCACTCACATACCTAAATATGCCTCATGTACAGTGTCATTCATATATTTACTTATATGCATGAGCATACTCATCCTTAAGTTGTTCACACAGGCACATGTACAGACACTGTCACACGTACAAATAGGGTTGCAAATTCCTTCATACACATAAACACCCTTATGTATAATAAATTTCACACACTTATTAATGCTCATGAAAGGTTGTTGTTGACCCACGAAAAGATGCCGGGACTCTTGGCCTCCGGAGGAGAATTCAATCCAGGGCCAAAGACACGGCTTGATCTCTCAGAGCTTTTGTGTAATAAAGTTTTATTAAAGTATAAAGAAGACAGGGAAAGCTTTTGACATAGGCATCAGAAGAGGGCAGAAAGAGTACCCGACTGCTAGTCTTCAGCTGAATGTTATATAGTCACTGCTGCTGCTGCTGCTCCTAAGTCACTTCAGTTGTGTCCGACTCTGTGTGACCCCATAGACGGTGGCCCACCAGGCTCCCCTGTAAGAAAGGAATGTCTTAAAACTCAGAATGGCACCAGGCTCCTCATCCCTAAGATGTATTTTGGGATAATCTTGGCACCAGACGTTCATCTCGGGCCATAAAATGACTTGAATCTTGTAGAAGGGCAGATTACCATACAGTTTCATTTACATAGATTAGGGGAAAAATGTCTGAGTATAACATACTCATTTGTCAAGTAGGTTCTGAGCCATTAGGCAGAACTGACTTGAAGACAGAATTTGGGGTAAATGCATAGTACATTAACATAGCTTAAGACAAACATTTCCATAAAAAAAAAATACAGTGGTTAACTCAAGGTGAGATCAGGTGTCATTATGGCAACACAGAATTTTAAGAGAAACCTCCTTTTGAATTTGTATACTGCTACTAAGTCACTTCAGTCGCGTCCGACTCTGTGCAACCCCATAGACGGCAGCCCACCAGGCTCCCCCGTCCCTGGGATTCTCCAAGCAAGAACACTGGAGTGGGTTGCCATTTCCTTCTCCAATGCATGAAAGTGAAAAGTGAAAGTGAAGTCGNCCTAAGTCACTTCAGTTGTGTCCGACTCTGTGTGACCCCATAGACGGTGGCCCACCAGGCTCCCCTGTAAGAAAGGAATGTCTTAAAACTCAGAATGGCACCAGGCTCCTCATCCCTAAGATGTATTTTGGGATAATCTTGGCACCAGACGTTCATCTCGGGCCATAAAATGACTTGAATCTTGTAGAAGGGCAGATTACCATACAGTTTCATTTACATAGATTAGGGGAAAAATGTCTGAGTATAACATACTCATTTGTCAAGTAGGTTCTGAGCCATTAGGCAGAACTGACTTGAAGACAGAATTTGGGGTAAATGCATAGTACATTAACATAGCTTAAGACAAACATTTCCATAAAAAAAAAATACAGTGGTTAACTCAAGGTGAGATCAGGTGTCATTATGGCAACACAGAATTTTAAGAGAAACCTCCTTTTGAATTTGTATACTGCTACTAAGTCACTTCAGTCGCGTCCGACTCTGTGCAACCCCATAGACGGCAGCCCACCAGGCTCCCCCGTCCCTGGGATTCTCCAAGCAAGAACACTGGAGTGGGTTGCCATTTCCTTCTCCAATGCATGAAAGTGAAAAGTGAAAGTGAAGTCGCTCAGTCATATCCGACTTGTAGCGACCCCATGGACTGCAGCCTACCATGCTCCTCCATCCATGGGATTTTCCAGGCAAGAGTACTGGAGTGGGGTGCCATTGCCTTGTGCGCGGGTGCCATCCCAGAACAAAAGCCAGTATGTCCCTTTTGCCTGCACCTTAAAGCATGACTGTACAGGTGGCAATTTCACCATGAATGAACCCAGCCCGCTGAAAGCTCGTCATTTCACCGCTGGTCTTTAAACCACACCGACAACTATTCTCCCTTCTAAGACACTAATAAATAATGCTCATCCTCATATGATTTGAATTTGTATAGAGAAGGAAAAAAAATATCGCTAGTTTGTTTCTTCTTGCAGCTTAAGAGAGATAAAAATGTCTGACACTTGCAGCCTATTTCCTCTGTTTAGAGACCCCTGGCTTTCCTGCCTGTTACCCTCTCACTCACATACACTTGTATGGTCACTAGTCACTCAAATCCACAGCATATTCTTCACATGAACACATTTAAGGATTGAATTATAAGAAATGCTCATATATATGCACAACACACCCAAAATCTCTAATATTTGAGCATATTCACAGACTTAAAACATATTCACTGATTTATTCATATGTATAGACACAGTCAGGCTTCAGTTGTGGCTTAGATGTTAAAGAATGTTCCTGCAGTGCAGGAGACCTGGAATCAATCCCTGGCTTGCAAATATCCCCTGAAGAAGGGGATACCAGTATTCCAACCTGGAGAATTCCATGGACAATTGAACCTGATGGGCTACAGTCCATGGGATCAAAAAGAGTCGCACAAGGCTGAGCAACTTACACTTTTACTTTTGTCAATTCAGTTCAGTTCAGTTCAGGCGCTCAGTCATGTCTGACTTTTTGTGACTCCACAGACTGCAACAGGCCAGGCATCCCTGTCCATCACCAACTCTTGGAGCTTGCTAAAACTCATGTCCATCGAGTCAGTGATGCCTTCCAACCATCTCATCTTCTGTTGTCCCCTTCTCCTGCCTTCAGTCTTTCCCAGAATCAGGGTATTTGCCAAGGAGTCAGTTCTTTGCATCAGGTGGCCAAAGTATTGGAATTTCAGCTTCAGAATTAGTCCTTCCAATGGATATTCAGGACTAATTTCCTTTAGGATGGACTGGTTGGATCTCCTTGCAGTCTAAGGGACTCTCAAGAGTCTTCTCCAACACCACAGTTCAAAAGCATCAATTGTTCAGTACTCAGCTTTCTTTATAGTCCAAATCTCACATCCATACATGACTACTGAAAAAGCCCATAGCTTTGACTAGATGGACCTTTGTTGGCAAAGTAATGTCTCTGCTTTTTAATATGCTGTCTAGGTTGGTCATAGCTTTTCTTCCAAGGAGCAAGCATCTTTTAATTTCATGACTGCAGTCACCATCTGCAGTGAATATTTTGGAGCCCCCAAATTAAAGTCTCTCACTGTTTCCATTGTTTCCCCGTCTATTCACCGTAAAGTGATAGGACCAGATGCCATGATCTTCATTTTCTGAATGTTGAATTTTAAGCCAACTTTTTCACTCTCCTCTTTCACTTTCATCAATAGGCTCTTTAGTTCTTCTTTGCTTTCTGCCATAAGGGTAGTGTCNTTGACTAGATGGACCTTTGTTGGCAAAGTAATGTCTCTGCTTTTTAATATGCTGTCTAGGTTGGTCATAGCTTTTCTTCCAAGGAGCAAGCATCTTTTAATTTCATGACTGCAGTCACCATCTGCAGTGAATATTTTGGAGCCCCCAAATTAAAGTCTCTCACTGTTTCCATTGTTTCCCCGTCTATTCACCGTAAAGTGATAGGACCAGATGCCATGATCTTCATTTTCTGAATGTTGAATTTTAAGCCAACTTTTTCACTCTCCTCTTTCACTTTCATCAATAGGCTCTTTAGTTCTTCTTTGCTTTCTGCCATAAGGGTAGTGTCATCTGCATATCTGAAGTTATTGATATTTCTCCCTGCAATCTTTTCTTGTGCTTCATCTAGCCCACCGTTTCTCATGATGTACTCTGCATATGAGTTAAATAAGCAAGGTGACAATATACAGCCTTGATGTACTCCTTTTCCTATTTGGAACCAGTCTGTTGTTCCATGTCCAGTTCTAACTCTTGCTTCCTGACCTGCATACAGATTTCTCATGAGGCAGGTCAGGTGGTCTGGTATTCCCATCTCTCTCAGAATTTTCCACAGATTTTTGTTATCCACACAGTCAAAGGCTTTGGTGTGGTCAATAAAAGCAGAAGTAGATGTTTTTCTGGAACTCTCTTGCTTTATCTATGATCCAGCGGATGTTGGCAATTAGATCTCTGGTTCCTCTGCCTTTTCTAAATCCAGCTTGAACACTGGGAAGTTCACAGTTCATGTCCTGTTGAAGCCTGGCTTGGAGAATTTTGAGGATTACTTTGCTAGCCTGTGAGATGATTGCATTTGTGCAGTAGTTTGAACATTTTTTGACATTGCTTTTCTTTGGGATTCAAATGAAAATTGATGTTTTCCAATCCCATGGCCACTGCTCAGTTTTCCCAATTTGCTGGCATATTGAGTGCAGTGCTTTAACAGCATCATCTTTTAGGATTTGAAATAGCTCAACTGGATTTCCATCACCTCCACTAACTTTGTTCGTAGTGATGCTTCCTAAGGCCCACTGGACTTTGCATTCCAGGATGTCTGGCTCTAGGTGAGTGATCACACCATCATGGTTATCTGGGTCATGAAGATCTTTTTTGTATGGTTCTTCTACATATTCTTGCCACCTCTTCTTAATATCTTCTGCTTCTGTTGGATTC
Source organism: Neotragus moschatus (assembly GCA_006410615.1). NCBI lineage: Eukaryota > Metazoa > Chordata > Mammalia > Artiodactyla > Bovidae > Neotragus > Neotragus moschatus. The sequence goes on along the minus strand of SJYA01000433.1, from coordinate 147,744 downwards.
ATACCATTTCTGTCCTTTATTGAGCCCATCTTTGCATGAAATATTCCCTTAGTATCTCTAGTTTTCTCAAATGGATATCTAGTCTTTCCCATTCTATTGTTTTCCTGTTTCTTTGCATTGATAACTGAGTAAGGCTTTCTTATCTCTCCTTGCTATTCTTTGGAACTCTGCATCCAGATGTGTCTATCTTTCCTTTTCTCCTTTGTCTTTAGCTTTTCTTCTTTTCTCTGCTATTGGTAAGGCCTCCTCAGACAACCATTTTGCCTTTTTGCATTTATTTTTTTGGGGGGATGGTCTTGATCACTACCTCCTGTACAATGTCATGAACCTCTGTCCATAGTTCTTCAGGCAGTGTGTCTATAAGATCTAATTTCTTGAATCTATTTATCACTTCCACTGTATAATTGTAAGGGATTTGATAGGTCAAACCTGAATGGTCTTGTGGTTTTTCCTAGTTTCTTCAATTTAAGTTTGAATTTTGCAATAAAGAGTTCATGATCTGAGCAACAGTCAGCTTCTGGTCTTGTTTTTGCTGACTGTATAGAGCTTCTCCAGAGACTCATGTACAATCATACACATTTCTTCACACAAAATGCTCACATGTCCACTCACACATAAACATACAAATTCATTCTCAGAGAAGACAGTCATATATGCTGACAACAATACACTCAGTTGCCCTTATACATGCATATTAATATGCTCACAAAAAGCAACATTTCATGTATATACTTGAATACAAGTTTTCTCATAGGCATCTCTAAGCTCATACCTTCACACACAGATGCCCTCACATACACTCACAAGCACATTCTTACATAATCTTCACAAAAATACACTCACAAGTTAACCAGGTTACACAAATGAACAGTTCCATACTCACTCATGAAAATGTGCTTATACACGCATTCCCCCAAACTAGCTCTCACATTCACTCATATCCATTCCTGTATGTTCCCAGTCATGTATTTATACTATTCCCCATGTACTCAATACAAACAACATACTCACATTCTCACAGGTGAATATGCTCCCACGTATCATGAAGTTCACATATTTATACATATAGAGATGCTCTAAGATACACACACACACACACACACACACACTTGGACATTAACTCACAAAAATATACTCCACTTTCACATTCTCACAAACACACACATTCACGCTCACACACAAGAACATGCTGACATTCATGCCCATGGTCACTAATTCACTCATCCATATTAAAAGTTCCATTCACCTTAACATACAGACTCATATGTTGGAATAGGCTCCTATGGTCATTCACATGTGCTTATATATATGCACAAGGTCAAATTCACTTGCACAAACATTCTCACACACTCATTCACTCAAAATAACTGCTCACACATTCACTCGAATGTACTGACGTGTTTAATCATAGTCATGCTTAAATATGTCACTCATAGTCACTCACATACACATTAACATGCTCACAGTAGGAATGTGCTCACACTCACCAAGAAGTGCTCACATTCACTCACACTCACACAAATTCATTCAAATATACTAATGTAGTTGACCCTTGAATGATGCAGGGGTTAGGAGTGTTGACCATCCATGTACATTTGAATACATTTAACATATAGTCTGTTCCCTCAATATGAGGTTCTTGTGAATATAGCATTAAAAAGAATACATTTGAATCAGTTCTAATGAGGTGGATGAATCTGGAGCCGATTATACAGAGTGAAGTAAGCCAGAAAGAAAAACACCAATACAGTATACTAATGCACATGTTTGGAATTTAGAAAGATGGTAACGATGACCCTATATGCGAGACAGCAAAAGAGACACAGATGTAAAGTACAGACTTTTGGTCTCTGTGGGAGAAGGCAAGGGTGGGATGATTTGAGATAATAGCATTGAAATATGTATATTATCATATGTGAAATGGATCACCAGTCCAGGTTCGATGCATGAGGCAGGGTGCTCAGGGCTGGTGCACTGGGATGACCCAGAGGGATGGGATGGGGAGGGAGGTGGAGGGGGGTCTCAGGATGGGGAACTCATATACACCCATGGCTGATTCATATCAATGTAAAACCAATGTAGTGGCAAAATCACTACAATATTGTAAAGTAATTAGCCTACAATTAAAATAAACAAATTAAAAATAAATAAATTTTAAAAATAAATTTGTTATTACAATAAATCAAAAGAATGTCTCAACATTGTAAAAATTTTACCAGATCCACTCCCACAATTTACATTTTAGGATAACAGGGTTAGAATTTAACAATAGAAAGATCCTACCAAACCCACTCCCATAATATACGTTTTAAGATATCAGGATTAATCAGAAGGTTTTCAGGAAGGAGAAACTGCCCTCAAGCAAGATACATTGTTGTTAAGTAATATCCTGTACAGAGTTTAAACTGAGCTGTTTGTTGTGTAATCATCAGGCTTAAAGAAAAAAAAATTATGTGACTCAGGCTAAGGAATGTAGAGAGAGAAAAAAAAATATTTGTTTTCCTTCTCCTTGAGAACCCCAGACCCCTTTCTCCTCCTCGGGGACCCTGGACTCTTATCAACCTGCCTAGGAATTGACTGTCTTAGTAGTAATGTAGTATTTTTCTATTGAACAAATCTGCATATACCTGGACTTGTGCTGTTTAAATCCCTCTTGTTTGAATCAGATGTGCTTTTAAAATACTAGACAGGTGAATTCCCTGGCAGTCCAGTGGTTAGGGCTTGGCAGTTTCACTACTGTGGCCCTGTGTTCAATATTCGGTCAGGGACTAAGACCCTGCAAGTTGTGCAACTTGGCCTCTCAAAATGTTAGACAAACATGCTTAAATTCACACACACACACACACACACACACACAGTGATATCCATGCACACAATCACTTGTTCACTCATACATATGAACATGCAGAAACATTTACTTAATCACACAAATATATTCCTATTAACACACTCTTACTTGAAAAGGCTCACCCATTCATTTTCCATAATGGACATGATTATATAAAGGAGCTAAAAATTGCCTCCCTTTAGTTCTTCACAGTTGCCTGTAACCCATTAGCAGAAAAACCAGCCAGCACCAAAATTAGTGTTTACACAGCAGTTGCTTTAAACATTGGGTTGGTCAAAAGCTCTCTTGGATTTTGTATAACATCTTACGGATGTTATGGCCA
>SJYA01000433.1:97760-144430 GCA_006410615.1 Neotragus moschatus | reverse complement strand
GGTTAGCAGATTTTAATCTATTTAGTGTTTCCTTGGTGTTTCAGTGGAAAAGAATCTGCCTGCTAATGCAGGAGATATGAGAGACATCAGTTCGATCCGTGGGTCAGGAAGATCACTTGAAGAATGAAATGACAACCCATTCCAGTATTCTTGCCTATGGAATACCATGGACAGAGGAGCCTGGCAGACTACAGTACATGAAATCACAAAAGAGTGCAACTTGACTTAGTGACTAAACAACAACAGTAAAAACGTGAGGCTTTTTTCTTTACATGTTGGGGCCAGAATGCTGGAGCATTAGACAGCCCTGCTTTTCAATGGCTAACTGCCTTGAAGATCTGATGCACTGACTTTTGCCTTCTTTTTCCCTTCTATGATGTCAGCCAAGAACACTCACTACAAGTTTGTATCCCTTAGCTTTGAGAGAGTTTGTATCCCTTAGCTTTTGGGAGTCTAATTTCTGTCTTGGTGACTCACCAAGGCCCTATCATAAAATTCATTGGCTGACCCTCTACCACCTCTTCCAGAGGAGAGGCACTTGGGTTCCCTGGAAGCCCAGGGGTCTGGGAACATCCCTAGTCAGCTATCTCTTAATTCCTCAAAAGTGTCCAGATCTTTCAGAATTCAACCTGGGCACTCAAATTCCTCCTTTGACCACAGGAAGCAAACTCTTGGGCGTAGGCTCTTTCAAGCAAATAGCAGATTTTGTGTTTTTGCAGAGAGTAGGTGCAGAGTGGGGTTCCCCATGCCACCAACCCCCCAGCCCAGTTTTCCAGCTGACAGGGAGCTGGAGCTGCCCAAAGAATGACTGTAGAGGCCAGAATGAGCAGAGGGCTGGCTGGTGCCCAGGCCATAATAGGAGGCAGGATTGCGTGTCTTTCTGAATGACTCTCGGCATTGGTAGGATTTGCTAACCTCAGGATGCTGTTGGAGTGAGTGGAGCCAGTTGCGGTGGGTGGAGCCTGCATGCCAGGCTTCCTGCTCCCTCGCTGGCAGCTGAAGTGCATCAAACCTAGTGCTCTTAGAAGCCAATGGATTGGTCACAGTGTGCTTCATGGAGTGGAGCTGCTGGGCTGCTGTTCTTGCTGCTGGTCCCAGGCTCAGGGCCTCTGATCAATTCCCATGTTTCCTGCATCCTTTGCCCATGATGGTCAACTTAGTGGCAGCTCTTTGGAAAAGAACAAGCTCCCCACCCCACCTCGTGGTTAGCCTGCTTCCCTCCTTCTCTGTCTCACGAGGTCTCCAGCAGTCTCCAGTGTTCTCCAGCTGGGAACTGTGGGGTCCAAACAAGCTGAAAGTCCCTGTGCCCCTACTGCTCACCAGGATCCAGACCTTGAAGGGTGATGACCACAATCCCACCTGGAAATTCCAGTTTGACATCTAACCTCTCCTCCTCTGATGTTCCTGACTTTGTCTTAGGTTCCTTTAATTGGTAAGTGAGGTCACCAGGCTGCCAGGAGCTGGGACGGTAGTGGGTGAGTGGACAACCTTTTAGAAGACATAGGCCTGGGCTTTAAATCCTGTCCATGCGCCCTCCCTACTGGCCAGTGCCTAGAGAAATTGGAGATAGGGTTGGGGACATCAGGTTGAGATGAACTGCCTGTTTCAGTGCCTATGTTACCATGGTAGCTAACAGTACCCAAATCACAGGGATTGGGAAACTACCACTCAAGTGCCCACCCATCCATTTCCAGGACTTAATATTCCTCAGTCATGTGTACTGTTCCTTGTGTGTGTGTGTGTGCACGTGTGACCATGCACGTGCTCATGCAGGGAGGGGCCAGTTGTGGGTGAGGGCTAATAAAACTTGTACTTTGTGCTGAATTAACACCTGGTAAAATTGAGAGGATCTTGAGTGGCCTAGTCCCAAGTTTCACTCTGCTCCACCAGATAGGGTCCTCTAGCGATAGATCTTAGTGAATGCACCGGATGCATTCCTGCATATTATCCCTGAATAGCATTGCCTTGACAACCAGCAGAATTATTCGAAGAACAAAATTACATCCTTGCTCAGGAAGCAGGTACTACCTCACCGTCTTAATACCCCAAACCTTCTTCCCACAGACCCTTCGGATTCAGGGCATACAGTACAAAAATGAAGTTTGGCCAAATGTGCGGACCCATTGGTCCTGTCTTTTATCATGGGTATTGTCACTGTCATCTGTATTATTGCTTTCCATCACTGCAGGGGATGATGGAGACAATATCATATGTAGTGTACAAACACCCAATAGTAGCCACTCAGTTGATTCCAAGGGCCTCCTCATGAAGCCAAGAGATCTAGGAGAGGGATGGCTGCTTTTACCACTGTCTCTTCTGGCCAGGGACTAAGGATAGATGAGACCAGGCCTTTTGTAAGAAAGATATCCCAGAAAACTCTCTTGTATCAAGGAGGCCTCAGTAACTGTGCTGAGGTTATGGAGTGTTGGTTTCATGATCCAAAGCATGCTGGGCAATTGGGTACAGAGTGTCACAGGCTCAGGGGCTCTGAGGACCTCTATTTTGAAAGTGGCTTGGTATGTGGCCAAGAGTTGCCACTCTAATGGTTTGTAGTACAAGGCCAAGAAGGGCAGTTTCTTACATCAGTGGCCTGTGGGCAACTCATAGCTGTCATGGGTGGTCCAGAGATGCCAGGGGGCATAGGCAGAGGTTACTAAAGCATCAACAATGAAGGAACTTCTGGAGACACTAATGGGAGTGTCCACTGATTCAGACTTGGACAGGTTCTAGAGTCTTTTGTTGGAAGGTTTATTGCTTTGCTAATGTAAATTGTTTTAGTAAATTCTGGGATTCTAATTGGTTTAAATTGTAACATTAGACACAAACAGCTATAGAAGAAGTTTGTATATTGATTAATTGATGAAAATGTTGTGACCATAGGCTCACAGGAACTTAATCCTTTCTTACCCCTGGGAGCAATGTTTTAGTAGTCACTAATTCGTTAATAATTCATCATGAATTGCCAAATTCAGACTTAAATGGAAGAAAGTAGGGAAACCCACTAGACCATTCAGGTATGACCTAAATCAAATCCCTTATGATTATACAGTNGGACTGATGCTGAAACTCCAATACTTTGGCCACCCGGTGCAAATAACTGATTCATTAGAAAAGACCCTGATGCTTCGAAAGATTGAAGGCAGGAGGAGAAGGGGACGACAGAGGATGAGATGGCTGGATGGCATCACTGACTCTATGGACATGAGTTTGAGCAAGCTCCAGGAGTTTGGAGAGACAGGAAAGCCTGGCATGCTGCAGTCCATGGGGTCACAAACAGCTGGACATGACTGAGTGACTGAACTGAACTGACTGAAGGAAAATTCAACATAATAAACTTGTGAGATTCTCCTAAAGCAGACTTTAGAGGATTTTATAGCTCTAATTTACATGTTAGGCAAGACAAGACATATGGTTGAAAAAACAATCTAACCTATTCAAGAAACTAGAACAAGCATAGCAACTTCAACTGAAGAAAGGAGAAGGAAGAAAAAATGAAGATAAACAACTCAAGGATATATTAAGCAAATACATTACAATAAAGACAAGCAATCCCTGGCAAACTGCAATGATAAAAAGAGATATATCAGGTGTCCCAATGAAATGAAAAAGAGAATAAGCATATTATGAAAAACTTTATTCAACTTAGATTAAATGGACACATTTACTAAAAACCACAATTTACCAAATTGCTATGATAAGAAATAGAAAAGTTGGAGTAACTCTATATGTATTAAAATATTAAATCTGTAATTTAAAATGTCTTCACACAAAAAATTACAGTTCCAAATGCCTTCAATTCTTCCAAAACTTATGGAAGAAATAACATCAATATCACATAAACTTTTCTAGAAAATAGAAATAGAACAAACACTTTCAAATTCATTAATGACACCAGCATAACCTTTATAGCAAAACCTGACAAAGCCAATATGGACAAAAAAGAAAAATTGCAGGTCAAGCTATCTCATGAACTCTGATGTAAAAATTCTTGACAAGATGTTAGCACTCAAATACAGTAAGGATATGACATTACAATGTTTATTCCAGTAATTCAAGTTTTATGAACTTTTGAAAATCAATGTACTTTAGCATTTCATAGAATAAGGAAGAAAATCTATGTTCTCATCTTAATAGATGCAGAATAAGCATTTATTTCAATCCAAAAACACTAAAATAAAAACTCTTAGCAAACCAGGAATAGAAGGGAACCCCCTCATCTGATAAAGTATATATCTACCAAAAGCCTACAGTGAGCATCATTATTTTTTATTTAAGCAATATTAAACCATTTTCTCTGACGTTGGGACGAAAATAAAAATGACCACTGTTACCACTTCTAATCAACACTGGACTAGAAGTTTTACTCAATATAATAAGCAAATTAAAAAAATATATAAGATTGGAAAGAAACAAAAAAAGTCAATATTCACGAAAGTATGATTGTACATGAAGACAGTTGAAAGAATTTACAAACATACTCTTAAAATCACTGAGTTCATTTAGCTTTAATGCTGGATATAAGATCAACATACAAAAATCAATTGCAGGGCTTCCCTGGTGGCTCAGTGGTAAAGAATCTGTCAGCCAATGCAGGAGACATGGGTTTGATCCCTGGTTGAAGATCCCGCATGCTGTGGGCAGCTAAGCCTGTGTGCCACACTCCTGAACCTGGGCTCTAGAGCCCAGGAGCTACAACTGCTGGGCCCATGAGCTGCAACTAGGGAAGCCCACGTGCCCTAGGGTTCCTGCTCCGCAACAAGGGAAGCCAGCACAATGAGAAACCTGCTCACCACAGCTAGAGAGCAGCCTCCACAACTGACCACAGCTTGAGAGAACCCACATGCAGCAACAAAGACCCCGCACAGCGAAAAATGAAATAAAAAAATAAATAAAACTAGTTAAAATAATCAGTTGTATTCTATATAATAATAACAAATAAGTAGAAAATTAAATTGAAAACAATATCATTTATAATCGCACCAAACAAACCCATCAAATTTCCAGGAATAACTATAAGAAAAGATGTGGATGACTTCTATACAGAAAACTTTAAATTGTGCTCAAGAATTGAATACTTTTTATTGTTAAAATGTCATTTCTGTCTAAAGTCTCCATAGAATTAATACAATCTCAATAGAAATAAATCCCAGCAGGTTTTATTAAATATGGAAAATGATACTCGGTTTCTAAAATTGTATGTGGAAATACAAAGTGCCAAGAACAGCTAAAGAATATCGATGAAGATGAATAAGCTGGATACTTTTTAGATATCAAGGCTTACAAAGTTATAATATTTAAGATAATGTGGTAAGAGTACAAAATGGTATGGAACTCAGTGTCAAGAAATAATCCAAAGTATATATGGTAACCTGATTTACCAATGAAGTGGCATTTACAATAAATGGTGCTGTGTCAGTTGGATTTCTGTAAAGGGGGAAAAAAAGAACTTGACCCCTTCCTCGCATCATATCCAGATCAATTTGAGATGAGTCATAAATACAATATGGAAAGAAGAGAAAAAATTTCTAGAAGAAAACATAAGCAATTACCTTCATGACCTTGGTCTAGGTAAGTGTTCTTAAATAATACACAAATCATAGTATGCATGTAATATTGATAAATTTGAATTAAAATAATTAAATTAAGAATTTTTAGTCATCAAAATATACCATTAAGACATGAAACATAGCTCAATTTGTAAAGAATCCACCTGCAATGCAGGAGACTCCAGTTTGATTCCTGGGTCAGGAAGATCCACTGGAGAGGAGATAGGCTACCCACTCCAGTATTCTGGTCTGGAGAATTCCATGGACTATATAGTCCATGGGGTCGCAAAGAGTCAGACACGACTGAGTGACTTTCAGTTCACCTCAGTTCAAGATATGAAAAGGCAAGCCACACCTTGTAATAATAAAGGACTTATTCTCATAAAAATTCCCACAAATAAGAAAAAACTTGACAGTCCAATTAAAGGAATCAGCCAGAAGAATACTGTCTATGTTTTCTTCTAGGAGTTTTGTTTTCTTGTCTTACATTTAGGTATTTAACCCATTTGACTTTATTTTTGTATATGGTGGGAGAAAATGTTCCAATTCAATTGTTACATGTAGCTGCTTAGTTTTGCTAGTGCTATTTATTGAAGAGACTGTGTTTTCCCCACTGTGTATTCTTGCTTCCTTTGTTGTAGATGAATTGACCATACATGTTTGGTTTAATTTCTTGGCTCTCTGTTTTGTTCCATTGGTCCAGGTGTCTGTTTTTTGTGCCAATATCATACTATTTTGATTATTGTAACTTTGTAGTATAGTCTTAAGTCAGAGAACATGATACCCCAAGCTTTGTTCTTTTTTCTCAAGATTGCTTTGGCTATTCAGGCTCTTTTTTTTTTTTTTTTTGGTTCCATACAAGCTTTAGGACTATTTGTTCTAGTCATGTGAAAAATGTTATGGATATTTTAATAGAGATTGTGTTAAATCTGTAGATTTCTTTGGGTCATAAGGACATTTTAACCATATTAATTCTTCCAATCTCTGAACACAGGATAATGTTTCATTTATTTGTATCATCTTCAATTTCCTTCATTAGTGTCTTAAAGTTTTCAGAGTATAGATCTTTCACTCCCTTGGTTAAATTTATTTCTAGGTGTTTTATTCTTTTTGATGAGATTGTAAATGGTATTATTTTCTTGATTTCTCTTTCTCATAGCTCATTACTAATGTATAGAAATGCAACAATTTTATGCATATTACTCTTGTATCCTGCAACTTTACTGAATTCATCTATTAGTCTAATGGGTTTTGGTGGAGTCTGGGGTTTTCTATGTGTGGTATCATGTCACCTGCAAATAGTGACAGTTTTACTTCTTCTCTTCCAATTTGAGTCCATATAGTCTTTGATATAGATCTTAGCAATATTGTTTTTTGGATCTGTCTCTTCATATAAGGAAAATAAAAGCAAAGATAGACAAAAGTGACCTAATAAAACTTAAACGCTTTTGCACAATGAAGAAAATTATCAAGAAAACAAAAAAATCCTATTTAATGGGGAAGACATATGCAAATGATACATTTGATAAGGGGTCAATGTTCAAAATGTGTAAAGAACTCATACAGTTCAGTATCAAGAAAAATAAAACAACCTGAATAAAAAATGAGCTGAGGCCCCAAAAAGGCATTTTTCCAAAGAGGACATACATATGGCCAACAAGCACATCAAAAGATGCTTAACATCGGTAATCATCAGCAAAATGCAAATCAAAACCACGATGACATATGATCTCATATTTGTCAGAATGACTATCATCAGAAAGACAAGAAGTGGAAATTGTTGGCAAGGATGAGGAGAAAAGAGAACCCTGGTACACTGTTAGTGGAAATATAACTTGGTGCAGCCACTATGGAAAACAATATGGAAGTTCCTCAAAAACTTATAAATAGAACTACCGTATGATCCAGCAATTCCAATTCTGGGTATTTATTCAAAGAGAATGAAAACACTAATTAGAAAATATATGTACAACAAAGCTCTTGGCAGCATTGTTTATAATAGCTAAGATATGGAAGCAACCTAATTGTCTATCAATAGATGAATGGAAGAAGATGTGGTATCTATAGGTACAATGATACGTTACTTAGCCATAAAACGAATGAAATAATGCCACTTGCAACAATATGGGTGGGCCTAGAGGGTATTATTCTTAGTGAAATAAGTCACAAATATTCTTAGTGAAATAAGTCACAAATAAGTGAAATAAGAAACACAAATATTGTATTTTTTCAGTTATATGTGAAATCTAAAAATAAAACAAACAAATATAACGAAACAGAAACAGATTCACAGATACAGAAAAAAACTAGTGGTTACCAATGGGGAGAGGGATGTGGGAGTGGCAAGGTAGTTGAAGGGGATTAAGAGGTACAAACTGTTGCTGCTGCTGCTAAGTCGCTTCAGTTGTGTCCGACTCTGTGCAGTCCCATAGATGGCAGCCCACCAGGCTCCCCCATCCCTGGGATTCTCCAGGCAAGAACACTGGAGTGGGTTGCCATTTCCTTCTCCAGTGCATGAAAGTGGAAAGTGGAAAGTGAAAATGAAGACGTTCAGTCGCGTCCGACTCTTCGCGACCCCATGGACTGCAGCCTACCAGGCACCTCCGTCCATGGGATTTTCCAGGCGAGAGTACTGGAGTGGGGTGCCATTGCCTTCTCCAGGGGATATTCCCAACCCGGGGACCTAACCAGAGTCTCTGACATTGCAGGCAGATTCTTTGCTATTTGAGCCACCAGAGAAGCCCCATTTCATCGATGAGGTAGTACTAGTGGAGAAGGAAAAAATAAAAGCTAAACCTCATAAGGAATCAAGAAAATACAAGTTGAGATGACAATGAGTTATAATTTACATGTACTAGATGGACAAACATTTACAGTCTGAAAATACTAAGTTGTGTTAGCAAGGATGTGAACAACCTCTGTTAGGAGTATAAAATGTTCAGCCACTTTGGAAAACAATCTGGCCATATAAAGCACGTGTGAACCATTTTATACTATAGCCCAGGAATTTTATTCCTAGATATACACTCTGCATAAAAATTCTTGCACACATGTATTGAAAGACCTTTCCAGAATGTTTGTAAAAGCAGTAAGCAACAAACTGGAAACTTAAATGTCTACATAAAAATGGATAGAAATAAATTATGGTATATTTATACAATGGCAATACAATCTTGCAAACAAACGAGAGTTACAAGAGAGTGGATGAATCTTCGAGTAAAAAGCAAGATTGAAAGACTAGACAGAATGTTGTAACAGATTTACATTTATTAACATAGAAAACAAAAACTGTATTATTTGTTGATATGCCTATGTGTATTGATAATACAACTATTTAGAAACCAAGAGAATGGAAAGTCAAAAATCCAAGATGATAGAAGGAACACTCAGGTAGCTTCAAGGGTCATGGCAATATTTTCCTTATGTTTGCTTCATAATTTATAGATTTCTCGCTTATTATTTGGTATATCTCAAATATTTTGTACACTATGAATATGATATAATAGTACATGACAAATATCCTCATAGAAATTGCTACCCATATGGTTAAGTTTCTGCCAGGAAGTATATGATGACTGAAGAAAGAGGTTCCAGACAGACCCTGTGGTGTCTATCTGACTTTCCCTCTTACTCGCTTCACGAGCCTGGCAAAGTTACTGAAGTGCTCTATGTCTCAGTTTTCACATCTGTAAAAGGAGAGCTCTAAAAGAAATTATCTGTTTCTTTTGGTTATCGTGAGGATGAAATGCATTTATAAATGTAAAGCATTTAGAAAAGTGCCCGGTCCATGGCAAGCTGTGTGTCTGCTCTCTTCATCACTCTGGGGACTGGATGCACAAACTGTCCTAGTCCCAGCTTACTTTTTTTCACAATGGGATCATTGGCTTATTGTGAAATCATAATTAAGAAAAATGACATTGTGCAAAGAACTCGTTAGATAGTAGATGAAATACAATTATAAAGATTTGACTCAGTGTCATGGATTGCCTGACATTGCCTGTATTTGGTTTTGAAATGAAAGAACTAGTCACATGGCAAAGAACTAAAGATGCTAGTCCTTGAGATGATTTATGCAGTGAGCAATGACCTTCTTGTATGTATAGCTAGCCGTGGCATGTACTAGTTTTTTACTAACATCCCTGTTGGAATTCAGTTTGAAATCCTGATATAACATCTCTCTTAATATTTTATTAAATTACATTTTGAAGTTATATTATTTCTGAAAATACAGGTAAGTCTATAATCCTATCCAGTCACAGATAAGCACATTTCACAGTTTCACATAGTGTCTTCCAGCCCTTTTTCTATGTTTAAAATTGAATTGAGATCACATAATTAAATAGGTGGAAGAGCAGACAATGTAGGAGGGGAATTCCAGAGTGTTCACATGTTCAAAAAGGTAATGGTTATGGTTCCTATAGAGGTCCCAACCAGCATCTACTCACCTTTGCTGACATTATGCCATTTTGCCCTCTGCAACCAGGTGGTCTTCTGATGCCAGGTACTGGCCAAGTGGGGTGACTCAGGAGCCTGGGATATTTCACCTGAGGACACCTTTTCTAAAGAGTTCTTTTCCCTCATATTCTGATAGAGATTAAACTATTTTAGATGTGTTTCATGGAAACAAAAGGTTGGGGGGATATTTCATTTTTAAGATAAATATACGGTTAATTTTTATAGACCTTAGGTAACCATCAGTTGGATTCTCAGCAGCTTAATTAAGCTGTCAAGTTTAAGGCAGGCTATACTCATCTCATTTAGCCTCCTTTTTGTAGTTGAATCACAGAAGTCAGAGCCCAAAATGTTTTTCCCTTTTTTGCATGTGGTATAGCATTTGTCAATATTAAATTTAATTTGTGCTAAGAGCAGCTCACTAACAGTGAGAAAACAAAGCTTGCTGAACTTCATTCTGTGAGTTCAGAACAGCCAGCATAGCGAACCTAATGAATTCAGCAATATTATTCTACTGAATCTAGGTCAATTCTGTTGATTAAAAATGTTATAGGGTTAAGGACTGACCCTATAAAAACCCACTTAAAATTTAACTATTTTACCACCTATTCTGTCTCTTGTACTTCTTACATGGGATATATCCCAATTACCAATCCAATGGGCCAACGTTAAGATGTCATCATCAACAACAGACCTTTACTGAGCGCCTATTGTATGCAAGGCACTGTGCTAGGCATGGGGCTACAGAGACAAAGAAGAAAGCAGTCCCTGCTCTCAAAGAGCTTACAATCTAATTAGACTATCAGGACACACGCATAAAAAGACAAAAGACAATCCAAGGTAGCATATAATATTAGGTCACTGAGTAGAAACAAATAAGATTGCCGCCTTTTTTTTTTTTTTTTTCCCTATGGTGGCTCAATACCCTGAATAGTGGGGGATGAGGGAGCTGGAATAAAAGGGTTACTCCTATTCATTTATAAGCTGTGTAGACACTCTCTCATCTGTTCCATTCCAAAGTATCTTCTGGCAAGTGCTACAACCTTGGCCATTGGTTCACTTTTACCCCAAAGACCTTGGTATTGTAGTTCTCATTGAGGTGGCCTTTTGATAGGATAGCCCACTGTTCTGGCTTTCCTGGGGCTGTCTGGATTTTAGCACAAAATGTCCAAATTTTTAAATTCCTCCCCTTTTCTCCTCCCTTGACCCTGGGGAAACCAGGATGGTACTTCTGAACTACCTGTTCCTGTAGCTCTCCCACCTACTATGGCCATCACCCTGGCGGGACTCACCCCAAATCTGTTCCCCAGTTAGGTCTCTAGTTGAAAAATTTATAAGGAAGACCTTGACAAGCCCCCAAAGATTGCTGGTTTAAGAGCACACTGTAGACAAAAGAAGACATCTGGAGAGAATGACAGCAAAGACAGAATGAGGTTTAAGAGAAAAGCCGTGAGGATGGAAGCAAGACACGATTGGGTGAGGAAAGAAAGAAATAAGTGTTAACATCACCTCCTAACACAGAGAGTGGGAACACAGGCCCTTCTCTGAGTAGATCTGTTTAACAACTTGAATCATCACGCCAGTGGAATCCAGGGTATATTTCTGAAATGCGGTCACTCCTACCTAAGTGCAGATATTTGGGCTTATTAAATAGGTACATATGTGTTTGAATAACCACTCTCATTCCTAATAGAATTTCAACATTTTCCTTCCTTCTAAATACCCNCATCACGCCAATGGAATCCAGGGTATATTTCTGAAATGCGGTCACTCCTACCTAAGTGCAGATATTTGGGCTTATTAAATAGGTACATATGTGTTTGAAAAACCACTCTCATTCCTAATAGAATTTCAACATTTTCCTTCCTTCTAAATACCCTTACCATCTAAATCAATAATTTTAATTTTGAGGTGAGTTTTTATTTCAAAATGAGGTTATAACCTTCCACTTTTTATGTAATTCATATAAATCAGTAACAGAGAGAACCTCAGAAAACAACGGTAATCTGTCTTGAGTGGTCTTGTTTGGAATCCGATACACATATCCAATAGTAACCTAAGGATTCCAAGGAACTTCATAGAAATTTCTCTTTTAAGTGCAGGACTCTGTGTTTTGCTTTCATTTATTTTTTTGGAGAGAAGCTCCAAGCCTGCAATCTTAAGATCCTGGAAGTTCCTGCATGGCTCTGGTTTTATGTCTGGCCCTTAGGAGCACATCCCAGGGTTAGCGAAGCACAGGGGCTTAGTTACCAAACACCCATTAACCATAATGGAAATCACACAGTGAAGGCCCCACACAGCACACTGAATATTTACCTCCTAATGTTCTTTTAATGTATGTTTTCTTGGGTGAATATTTACTGTAGAATATTAAATGCAAGATTCCTCTTTTTATGGGCCATTTGAAGTGATTGATTTTGTTTGTGCATTCCTGTATCCTTGCCCATAAAGGCTATCTATTGTAATGGCCTCTATTCAAATGTTCTTGTGTTGAAATAACAGACTCCACGGATGGGCCAGCTGTGGCTTTGAGTTGCTTCGGTCTTAAAAGCTAGGAGGAAGCTGATGACAAAGCTGAGAGAGGGAAAAGGTATATAACATAATGAGTATGACTCAGGCTTCAAATAAAATCGGATATTGAAATCACTGAGGTCTGTAAACGTGGTTTGTAGTTTTTTTATATCAGAGCTGATTTTAATGGCGTTGCACCGTGTTAAAAATGATAGTCATGAAATGATTTGGCAAGATAGTTCAATTGCTCATAACCAGGTCCAACAGCACAACTTATCAGAATTCTAGGTATTTTCTTTAAATGTTATAATAAAACCACTGACCAATAATGATTTCTTACATATTTACACCATATTTTTTTAAAATATAAATTCACATACATATCCTAGCCACATGTAGATTTAAAATATTTCCAAACAAAGCCAGGAATTTCAGAATTCCTTTGATTTACACTCCTTTGAGTATTTGAGAGGGGAAAGTTTCAAAAAAGATGGAGCTATCATATATTCTTGAAAAACAAAACGAAAACAAACCCCCTAAAACCTAAAGATAACAGACACTTGAGATTATTATTGGATTCAGTAATATAGCTACATTTTTGCATGTCCCGAGTATGCCTTTCAGAATTTTCATAAAAATAAGACTTGTTAAAGAAGCTATTTACAGTTGAGCAATATAATCTCTTCAAGTGATAGGAAATGTGGCCCATGTTCTTGTGATTTTTAGTAAGTTCATAAAGTATTGTTTGTTCAGAGTCTGTGCTGTAGAAGAGGTTGTGCTGGAATAAANTTTGCATGTCCGGAGTATGCCTTTCAGAATTTTCATAAAAATAAGACTTGTTAAAGAAGCTATTTACAGTTGAGCAATATAATCTCTTCAAGTGATAGGAAATGTGGCCCATGTTCTTGTGATTTTTAGTAAGTTCATAAAGTATTGTTTGTTCAGAGTCTGTGCTGTAGAAGAGGTTGTGCTGGAATAAAATTCCTTTTGTCTCCTTAAAAAATTGAGAAAGTTTAAAGAACACATTCCAATATGTCTTGGACAGACATTTCAATTGTATTGACTTTTTACAGCTCAAGCCACACCGCAATACCAATATTGTTTTTGCTATATGAGCATCTGGACTGTGTTTGCATCTCAATAACAGCACTCCATATAATTAATAGTACTATTTCAAGAGAAAGGAATTTAAGTACTTCATAAGGAAAAGGAAAAGATGGTAATGTGAGAAACCTTTAATCACAAACCAGGTCATGTTTTGTAAAACAATGTCAGTCTACATACATAATATTTGCTGGTGCCTTCAAATTTGGCATTAGAGAAATTAATTCCTCCTAAGCCATGAGTAAAGAAAACATTGATATATTTTTTAAAAGGCTATTTTTGAACAATATTACTTGCATAATTGAAATCTTCCACACTAGCTGATCTTGGCTTTGAATAAAATAAGTCCTTTATACTCCTGAAGACCAGGGAACGGCAGTGAATATAAGATTTGCAGTGAGTGAATCTGAACAGTCCATAGGATAAATGAGTCACGTGATGGAAAAAGCTTGGGTTCTCTTCTCACAGATTCACGGAGGTGTAGTTCCTTGTCCTTGTAGTCAGAGAACAGCGTGGAAGTTCTCCCTCCTGCCTCACTCGTTCACAGGGAATAGTATGAAAGTCCCCACCTGCCCCTACTGCCACAATACACATACATTCTCTCTCACTCTTTTGGTGCAAAAAGCACCAGAGAATCAAGGGATGGATTTTTGCCTATGGGGTCCAGGGAGGAGGTATTTTTTCACCACAAGGGGGAGCTAGGTAGTAGGGAGATATAAAGTGAAAATGTTAGGAGCTCAGTCAGGTCTGGCTCTTTGTGACCACGTGAACTGTAGCCCACCAGGCTCCTCTGTCCATGAAATTCTTCAGGAAGAATACTGGAGTGGGTTGCCATTCCCTTCTCCAGGGCATCTTCCCAACTCAGGGATTGAACCTGAGTCTCCTGCATTGAAGGTAGATTCTTTACTGTCTGAGCCACCAGGGAAGCCCCTAGGGAGATATAAAAGGCCCCCTAAAATAAGCTCCTGCAACTGCAGGAGCCCCATCATTCCAAGTATAAAGTCCTTATGTAGATCAACGAGATGCTCATTGAGAGAATTTCAGATCTGGCATGAAACTTAAGTGATGTCACTGTCCTCTGGTACAGTGACATCACTTTGCAGAAGAGGAAACTAGGGCTTAAATGAAGTGACCTACATTAATTATTACCCAAGCCAACTGTCTTTCAGTTTCTGTTGTTGGTCTGGTTTTTGTTTGAACAACACAGTTTTTGGTTTTCAGTATTGTCATTTGGAACATTTCTGCATGTTGGAAAATATCATAGTTGTTCTTGAAGCCTGANCTGGACTGTGTTTGCATCTCAATAACAGCACTCCATATAATTAATAGTACTATTTCAAGAGAAAGGAATTTAAGTACTTCATAAGGAAAAGGAAAAGATGGTAATGTGAGAAACCTTTAATCACAAACCAGGTCATGTTTTGTAAAACAATGTCAGTCTACATACATAATATTTGCTGGTGCCTTCAAATTTGGCATTAGAGAAATTAATTCCTCCTAAGCCATGAGTAAAGAAAACATTGATATATTTTTTAAAAGGCTATTTTTGAACAATATTACTTGCATAATTGAAATCTTCCACACTAGCTGATCTTGGCTTTGAATAAAATAAGTCCTTTATACTCCTGAAGACCAGGGAACGGCAGTGAATATAAGATTTGCAGTGAGTGAATCTGAACAGTCCATAGGATAAATGAGTCACGTGATGGAAAAAGCTTGGGTTCTCTTCTCACAGATTCACGGAGGTGTAGTTCCTTGTCCTTGTAGTCAGAGAACAGCGTGGAAGTTCTCCCTCCTGCCTCACTCGTTCACAGGGAATAGTATGAAAGTCCCCACCTGCCCCTACTGCCACAATACACATACATTCTCTCTCACTCTTTTGGTGCAAAAAGCACCAGAGAATCAAGGGATGGATTTTTGCCTATGGGGTCCAGGGAGGAGGTATTTTTTCACCACAAGGGGGAGCTAGGTAGTAGGGAGATATAAAGTGAAAATGTTAGGAGCTCAGTCAGGTCTGGCTCTTTGTGACCACGTGAACTGTAGCCCACCAGGCTCCTCTGTCCATGAAATTCTTCAGGAAGAATACTGGAGTGGGTTGCCATTCCCTTCTCCAGGGCATCTTCCCAACTCAGGGATTGAACCTGAGTCTCCTGCATTGAAGGTAGATTCTTTACTGTCTGAGCCACCAGGGAAGCCCCTAGGGAGATATAAAAGGCCCCCTAAAATAAGCTCCTGCAACTGCAGGAGCCCCATCATTCCAAGTATAAAGTCCTTATGTAGATCAACGAGATGCTCATTGAGAGAATTTCAGATCTGGCATGAAACTTAAGTGATGTCACTGTCCTCTGGTACAGTGACATCACTTTGCAGAAGAGGAAACTAGGGCTTAAATGAAGTGACCTACATTAATTATTACCCAAGCCAACTGTCTTTCAGTTTCTGTTGTTGGTCTGGTTTTTGTTTGAACAACACAGTTTTTGGTTTTCAGTATTGTCATTTGGAACATTTCTGCATGTTGGAAAATATCATAGTTGTTCTTGAAGCCTGAAGATTCAAGAAATGCAATGCAACGTTTCCAAGCCATATACTGTTGCTTGCTAACAATGAGCACCGTGAGCACAGTAGTTCATCTCCCAGTTCTGGGCCTTTTCCAATTATCATTCAGGATTAAATAATTAGGAGGGATAAATTACCACATAATCATAATCTATAAAAATACTGGCCTAGCGCACACTAAAAAACTCTCAATAAATAAATATTGGGCATTTGCTTATGAAAGTGAAGATGTACTCTTCAGAAATCATGTCCATATTTTCAAGGCTACTCTTTATAAATCACACATACAGAGTCCAACAGATAACAAAGGTTATAGTTCAGGTTAGGATACAATTTGATAGAAAAATGACTTTAGAGGTGGTATTTCTACAAAGGGATACATCTAAGGTTGAGTTGTTTATGTCTCAGTTTCGAAGGCAATACTTAAAAAGATCTACACACTTTCTGCCACGGCAGCATCACTGAAATGTGCATTTGGCTCCTAAGGTAACCCCTTTAGAAAGGGACAACACTCACTAGGATGTATTAATTCTGGAATCTTCCCTTATAGACCAACTGCACTAGTTTGTAGTCATGCCTCAGAGGCATCTATACATGGTACCTCTTGAGGAGGAAGCTGTTCCTGTGACCAGTTTTGTTCCTCTTTCATGTCT
The DNA here is from genome assembly GCA_006410615.1 of Neotragus moschatus. Taxonomy (NCBI): domain Eukaryota; kingdom Metazoa; phylum Chordata; class Mammalia; order Artiodactyla; family Bovidae; genus Neotragus; species Neotragus moschatus. The sequence continues at coordinate 127,608 of SJYA01000433.1, read as the reverse complement.
GGTGTTTCAGGAAGTTCAGTGGCCCAATGTTTGACACAGTGGGGTTCTTAGGATTTCCATCTGGCCACACACATTCCTCAGAACACAGGTTTGTTCTCAGAATGACCTATAGCAAGAGATTCTGGTTTCCAGTCTGGTTGAAAAAAGTGAATATTGAATGTCCGAGCCCAGTTCTTAAAGACTCGTTTCTCTGTGATAAAGCGGTGATGACTACCCTTCCGTCCTCGCTCATGTGACAGGTACATTGTACATTCATCAGGTCCAAAAGGTTCATAATAGTGATAAGGTACTGAAAGGTGGTTGGGATCCCTGTAGGAGGAAAATGAAATAACTGATTAAAACAAACAAACAAAAAAATCTTTCACTGATTGAGGTAAGATGTTATCTTTAATAAGCTGATAAGCACAAACTACATTTTCAAGATAAATGAATTTCAACAAATGGCTTTTCTGATGTTTAAGCAATATATACATGGAGAGGTTCTGAGGTTGTGAAATAAAGTCAGTGACCATCATGATCAGTGAGATTTTAAACATGTGCAGTAGGACATTCAGGCTTTTAGGATTTAGAAACTACATAGTCCTAAGTCCCAACTATAGTTCTGATTTCCACTCTTGCCCCATACAGTCTGTTTAGCACAAACAGTTAATATTTATAAAACAAAAACAGATCATTCTGCTTCCCCACCCCCAGCCCTCTCCAAACCCTCCAGAGGCTTCCGGCTATACTAAGAGCATGGCCTACAGGGTGTAAGCTAGCTTCACTCCAGAGCCTCTCCTAACCTACTCAGCCTTGTCTGCTATGTTCCTACCTTACTAGCCTCTCTGGTGGCCAACTCTGCCAAGCTGGTCCCTCCCCTGAGGCCATGACTTTTGAGGGCAGTCGCCTGGCTGGTACACCCCCTCAGTTAACTCCTCACTGCTGGGGATTGACACAGATGTATCATCCTCAGAGAACCCTTAACCAGTGCCTGCCCCCTTCTCTCCATCTCACTTGGATTTATTTTGTTTCTTTTTGTTTTTTTAAAATAAAAAAGATAAAATAAAAAATTGGCTGTGCTGGGTCTTAGTGCGATCTTTACTTGCACACTACCTCTTAGTTGCTGTATGTGGAATCTAGTTCCCTGACCAGGGATCGAACCCAGGCCTCGTGTACTGGGAGCATGGAGTCTTCCCTGAACCACCAGGGAAGTCCCTGGATTTATTTTCCTTATGGCATTAATCGGTTTCTGAAAATGCTATTGTTGTTTACTTGCTTCTTGTCTATTTACAAGAATAGGCCTTTGTCTTATTCCTAGCAGGTGCTCCATATCCCTGTCTCTATATTCTGCCTCAGAGGAGAAATACTGGCTCTTTCTTAAAGGTAATGTGAACAGGACTAACATGAGGGGTGGTTGGCGCCCTGATGTTGGATTACTAAAATATCTCACCCTCTAAGAGCTCTGGTCTCAGACCAGTTTCCATTCTAGGCCAGTCCACTCCATCTCTTCTGTGTTGAAATCTACATGACAAGAGCAGTCAAGATGTCCCAGTAGATTACCCTTCCTACTCTGACCTACACTCACCAACCAGCCTTGCTGCAGAAACTAAGTTTTTCTTGTCCCTCTTATGGCTTCTCTTAAAAGGCATCCCAGCTTCCTGCAAACCACCTTACAGCACCTGATGCCCTAGGGCCCCCCTCCCAGCACTCGGCTCCACTCTAAGTACAGTAACTTGGTTTCCCAGAGATGCTCATCCTGCTAGACACCTATTCGCTTTCTTCAGAGGAGATCAATACACAAATGGCTTTTAGAGTAGCAACTTCACTGAGGTCAGGGATCGAAGTCTTTTATCAAGAGGGGTGTCGAGTTTGTGGCTCTGACAGCAATAAACCTTTGAGCTTCCTCTCCTCTGAGGTTAAAGTTCTTCCAGGAAGAGAGATTTATTTTTGTCATGCACCATTTAAACATTCCTCATCCTGGGTTGGATGCTATGCTGAGTTAATAATTTGCATGTCTATTATGCTTGTCTCGGAAGTAATTCTGTGTTTTATATTAGGACATCAGATCCTGCCCTATCTAGTTATTATAGAGTTAACTTATTTATTTCCCTGGTAGCTCATACAGTAAAGAAGCTGCCTGCAATGCAGGAGACCTAGGTTTGATCCCTGGGTCAGGAAGATCCCCTGGAGAAGGGAATGGCTACCCACTCCAGTATTATTGCTTGGAAATTTTCATGAACAGAACTTTGGAAGGCTACAGTCCGTAAGTTGCAAAGAGCTGGACCTGACTCAGTGACTAATATGTTCACTTATTTATTGCCCAAGAAATTAGAATCCCCTTCAACTTATACTAGAAGTTGTTTTCAACCCATAAAGTGTGTGGTAGGAAAAATTCAAGTTGGAACTGACCAGTATGAAGAAAATAAAAAAGAAATAAAAAGTTTTGAGACATATCTTTTCTAGATTCTTCTGGCATAATTTGGGGAACTATGCTCAATTCATGTCACCATAGTAGACTTGGTGTTCAGTTTTTACTCCAGCATTCATCAGGTTTTAAATCTGATTCAGCTAAGTTTTGAGCATATTATTGGCATCAGTATGACTAAAGAAACAATCAAGTTTCTAAAAATATCATGAGATTGATTTGGCACCTAGGAATAGAGGGAAATTGGAAACCAGCTAAAGGACTCTGTAGGTTCAATTTCCTTATTCAGGAAGACCTTCTCCTTGAAGGTCTGGCTCCCTGCTGATCTCATCAAGGGAGAACTAAATTTACATCTTTGGTTATTATGGTTTCAAAGGTGTCCAAATAAGTGGGGGTTGTCTCTACACTTTAAAACTTTGTCCAAATGGCAGAAAAGCACTTGATGGGATTTATTATAGAAGGCAGAGCTGAAGCAACTGCAGGAACAATCTCCCTGTGGGTTGTCAGCATGCTGTTAGCTGTCACGCACTGTGCCATCCAGAAAGCCCTTCCTTCAGAAAATTTCAGGTTATAATTCCTCGAGTTTTTTCTCAAACCTGACTTTCTATAAGCTGCTATAGGTTTTTTCCCTCCACCTGATGCAAATGAATACAACAATAAGAATCAGCAGAATTTCCACGTCAGGAGGCTACTGTTGCAGAAGGGAGGATTCTGGCATTCAAGTTGCTGGTGGGGGCCAGGGGATGCTCAGGGAGTGAAGGTGTGGGGGTGGGAGGGCTATGGTAATTACAGAGCCAGTTTGTTCCCTAAGTGGCTGCAGCCTGTCATCAGCCCCCCAGGGGCCAGTGTGGGAACAAATTCCTGCAGAATAATGTGAAGAAGAAATTTTCTTTTTCTTTATAGAGAAACCAGGTGGGGAGGATAAAGGAACTAATGTTTAGTGCATAGGAGGAGCTTTAAAGAAATACCACTGCCTGTGCTCCACCTCCACAGAGTCTTGTTTAATTGATTTGGAGAGGGTCCCAGGCATAGGAATTTTAAAAAGTGACTTGGTTTTGTGTATCAAAATAAATAATGGCAATATTGAATTGTAAATCCCATAAAATAAAATAGAATAAATATCTATGAGTTCATGATGATTTCAATAAATTACTGATTAAATAAATAAATGAGGGAGAAGAAAAAGCATTTCCTTGCAGTATAATTCCAATTAATACTCTAGAAAAAAATGAGGGAGTAGAAAATCGCCATTAGAATAATGCAGTAATTACTGCAGGCAAGATGCATGAATGAATGGAATATGAGGGGGGGAGATGAGAAATAGATTATTTGCAGAAAGCACCCCCCCCCAGGTATTTAATGACAAAAGGAAAAAATAGTAAATTGACAATGAGTAAACCCAGCAGGTGACACCATACCCAAGTGACCAAGGTTAACATCACCAGTAGTAAGATACTTTGACATCATGTACCCCTTGATATGAGATGCAGCTGCTTCTGTGGCGTCCTTCTCAGTAATGCATAACCTCAATCTAATAATGAGAAACTATCACACAAATCCAAAGCAATGGATATCCTACAGTAATAAGCAGAATTCTTCAAATGTGTTGGAGTCATGAAAGATATGGACAGACTTAGGAACTGTCACAGACTGGAGGAGACTAAGGAGACAAGATAAGCGAATGCAAAGGGAACCTGGACTGGGTCCTGGAGGAGACAAAAGACATCAGTAGAAAAAAATGGTGGAATCTGAATAAGCCTGCAGTTTAGTTGAGAGTACTACACCAGCGTTAATGTCTTACTTTTGAGAACTGCACCAGAATATTAACTTTAGGGGAGCACGATGAAGGATATACAGAAACTCTCTTGTACTATTTTTGCAATGTTTTCTGTAAGTCTAAAACTTTTTCAAAACAAAAAAAATTTAAAAGATAATAATGTGGGACTTTCCTGGTGGTCCAGTGGTTGGGAGTTTGCCTTGCAATGCAGGCGCTATGGGTTCCATCCCTGGAAGAGGGGCGAGGGGTGAACTGGGATCCGATATGTCATGGAGAAACTGGGCTGTACACTGCAACTACTGAGCCCACGTACAGCAACTAGAGAGCCTGCACGCTGCAGTGAAAGATCTCCTATGACTCAACAAGGACCTCACGTGCCTCAAGTAGGACCCTACACAACCAAATCATAAATAAATAAATATTAAAAAAAAAAAAAACGGTGCTCGTGCTCAGTGGTATTCATCTTTTTGCGACCCTATGGACTATAGCCCACCAGGCTCCTCTGTCCATGGAATTTTCCAGGTAAGAAAACTGGAATGGGTTGTCATTTCCTCCTCCAGGGCATCTTCACAACCCAGGGATCAAATCAGAATCTCCTGAGTCTCCTGCATTGCCAGGTGGGTTATTTACCACTGACCCCCCAGGAAGCCCCTTTTAAAAAGGTAATAATGTTATAAAGTTCTGTAGGAGATCCTAACATGCAGCCAGGTTGAAGATGGCTGATTTAGTTAGGTCCTTGCCAAATCAGAGCTTCAGTTCAGTTTGGTTGGTTGGTTGTGTTCTACTCTTTGCGACCTCATGGACTTCAGCACCCCAGGCTTCCCTGTCCTTCATCAACTCCCAGAGTTTGCTCAAACTCACGTCCATCAAGTTGGTGATGCTATCCAAGCATCTCATCCTCTGTCGTCCCCTTTTCCTGCTTTCAATCTTTCCCAGCATCAGGGTCTTTTCCAATAAGTCAGTTCTTCACATCAGGTGGCCAAAATATTGGAGTTTCAGGTTTAGCCTCAGTCCTTCCAATGAATACTCAGGACTGATTTCCTTAAGGATTGACTGGTTTGATCTCCTAGCTGTCCAAGGGACTCTCAAGAGTTTTCTCCAACACCACAGTTCAAAAGCATCAATTCTTCGGCACTCAGCTTTCTTTATGGTCTAACTCTGACATCCATTCATGACTACTGGAAAAACCATAGCTTTGACTATATGGACCTTTGTTGGCAAAGTAATATCTCTGTTTTTTAATATGCTGTCTAGGTTTTTCATAGCTTTTCTTCCAAGGAGCAAGTGTCTTTTAATTTCATGGCTATAGTCACCATGCTTATTTTCTAAACTCAATTCTAGCCACTGATATCACTGGCAGCAAGAGTTGGTGATGTGCAATTTTTTAATCTTCTAAAGCTAAGCTTTGCAATTATGAAAAGCTTATCATTAACAGGTAAGAGTGGATACTTCCATTTCTGGGTATGACCAGATTGACCCTGANTATAGTCACCATGCTTATTTTCTAAACTCAATTCTAGCCACTGATATCACTGGCAGCAAGAGTTGGTGATGTGCAATTTTTTAATCTTCTAAAGCTAAGCTTTGCAATTATGAAAAGCTTATCATTAACAGGTAAGAGTGGATACTTCCATTTCTGGGTATGACCAGATTGACCCTGATCTCTGGATTTGGCCTGGATTATCTATAAGGCTAAAGATCTCAATGAAAGAATGGTGCTTTTGTCTCTCTTTAGAGCTCTCAAACACTCTCTTCAAACATACTTGTATTCTTGGCATGGTATATAGTACTACATGGCTTAAAGCTCAATATTCAGAAAACTAAGATCATGGCATCTGGTCCCATCACTTCATGGCAAATAGANAGTGTTCCCCTAATAGGTCTTCTCACATAGCTCCTCCAGGCCTGTGAGGACCCATGAGACACTTCATTCTGTTGCCTCCATTTCTTGTCTTACAGCCTCTTTTGGAAGAAAACTGCTGCACACCTGAAGTGGTAGAAGCCAGTGGAATAATACTTGTGTTTCTGGGGCACAGGAAACACTGAAAGCCTGTAGCTGTCCACCCTTCATGGATCGAAGGGTACAAGTGAGTCATTTGAACCCTGTATCCACTACCAACCACTCAGGCACCTCAGAAACATTGCACCCATGGGACAGAGGAAGGTAATGAGAACACCCAGTGACCAGTAAGATTTGGTCAAATTAAAGCAGAGGTAAAAGAAGAAATTATGGAAAAGTTAAACATCTATGAAAAATACAACAATTGATTTTAAGTTCACTTCTTAAAATGTGAACCACATGGACGCATTATATTCCATACCCATCCTCTGTAAGCATCTACATGGTGGACTGTTGCCAAGTAGGAACTTGCCCTGTTACGCTGGCAGCTTTATTAATGTTCACTAGCTAATAACTCCAGCAGAATCAACTCTCTGATATTCACGATACCTTTGAGATGTCCTTCACATTATGGATGAGATATTAATTTAGTTCCATGACAGTGATCACTCTGAGTCATTACTCTGCTAATTAATACTCAAGAAATGATGGGTAACAGAGAGTTGTAAACTTGGTAATGTGTTAAGTACGATCAGAAATAAGATTACTAGGTAGAATTTAAATGCTTGGCCCATTATTATCACAAATAATTTACAATGGAAAATGGGATTAAAAATACTCACCATAACTTAGTTTGGAAAGCAATGATAACAGATCTTTTTCATTGCAATTTATAGTCCATCTAGAGAGAATGGATTTGCCTTCCTATATGGATATGGCATGATTTAAAGGTCCACATCCACATAATAATATATTTTGAGGCTGTCTCTGGTGAGACATGACATTAATTTTCTCCAGCTTTCTGAACACTGATGAGCCTGCAGTCGGAGTGATAGAGGCAGAATAAACTGATGCCTCATGCCTGAACCTCTCTCTGAGGACCAGTGCTGGCCTTGGCTGAGAATGATACAGGTGGCTACCAGTGACTTCTTTGGATCCTTGAAATCTGAATTTGCCACTGGTTAATTATACTCTTCACTCACCTGGCACTTTTGATCTTGGAATAAATATAGAATTAGTCTCCTAAACACTGGCAGGGAAAGGAAGGTTTTTATTTATTCACTGAGTTAATCGATACTGAATACACACTATGTGCCAGAAAAAGTGGCAAGAATTGGAGATACAAACATGGCTTGAGATAGGACCCTTTCCCTTAAGGAGATCATGGGCTGATGAAGAAGAATGTGTCACCCTGTGAGGTGAGGAGAGGAGGAGGTGGCAGAGGCCACCGGAGGGGCCTAGGTGAGGTCTGACCCAGACAGGAAGTCCGTGAAAGCTTGGAGGAGGAGGATCTCTGAAGCACTGGAGTGAGATGTTAAGAGTTTTGCCTTTTGAGTCCTGGAGACCTGAATTCAAATTGCAGCTCCATCACTTTCTTGCCCCACAACTTTGGCAGCTATTTCATGTCNACCGGAGGGGCCTAGGTGAGGTCTGACCCAGACAGGAAGTCCGTGAAAGCTTGGAGGAGGAGGATCTCTGAAGCACTGGAGTGAGATGTTAAGAGTTTTGCCTTTTGAGTCCTGGAGACCTGAATTCAAATTGCAGCTCCATCACTTTCTTGCCCCACAACTTTGGCAGCTATTTCATGTCCTCAAGCTTCATATGTAAAATGGCAATAATAATGTTTGCCTCCTGAGATTATCATCAAGGCTCAATGAAATGGCACATTACTCACAGTAAGCATAGGGCCACACTTGGTATGTGTAGAAAACTATCAGCCATTAATACTACAATGAAAAACTAGTAGCAATCAGCCAGATTAAGAATGAGGGGATGGACATTCCAAGATAAGGGCAAAGGGACAAGTGTGCACAAGGTGAGCTCCTTCTTAGGTTCCTCATTGTGGCTAAAATAAATCTGTGAATAGAGATGGGTGTGCGCTTAGTTGCTCAGTCGTGTCTGACTCTGTGACCCTGTGGCTGTGCTGTAACCCACCAGGCTTCTCTGTCCATGGGAGTTTTCAGGCAAGAATACTGGAATGGGGTGCCATTTCCTCCTCGAGGGAATCTTCCCAACCCAGAGACTGAATCCAAGTCTCCTCCATTGCAGACAGATTCTTTACCCACTGAGGCTTCATTGAAGAAGCCAGGAGATGAGACTAAAGTGGCTGCAGAGGGTAGGTCCCGAGGGCTTGTGTGCTCAGCTAGGGAGTATGAACACTGTTCTAAAAACTGTGGGGACCTACTGAGGGGTTTTGGTGACAGAGTCAGATTTGATGGCTATCTAGAGGAAAGAGAAAGACCAGAGTCGGAGAGAGCAGCAAAAGGCTACGGTGGCACCAAACTAAGGAGGAAATGGTTGCACACCAGTCACATGACTTTTAGTCAGTGTTAGATACTGCCAGGTTTTGAGTAACATGTCCTTCATCTGCCAACATGGTCATTTAGACATTCACTGCCTCCATTTGTGGTTTTAAATATGAACATAGGGTTATTATTCTCCCCAAGGAATCCATGCACCTGAAATGCTAGAAGTTTTCTGGCCAATAAATGGCAATCGGTCTGTGGGGAGGGCCTGGCTGCTGGAAAGGGAAGGCATTACAGGGGTGTTCAGTTGTATCCGACTCTTTATGACTCCATGGACATAGCCCACGAGGTTTCTCTGTCCTTGGGATTTACTTCCTCTGGAAGTAAGTCAGGCCCCCTTGGGTGGGAGGGGTGAGAAGGCCAGACCTGCAGGAGAACTGGAAGAAAATGACAGCTCTAGGCCTGTGGGGATAATCTACGCACACTTCTTAGGAGTCAGGCACTCGTGGGTTTCCTCAGCTGTCTGCTCCGTAGGATATAATTTAGTCTTTTACGCTCTGTCCTATCCCACCCCCCTCCCTATATGTCCCAGTACACAGCAAGGGACACTGATTCCCTTTGGGTCACTGCCATGCTAAGCTGATGGAAGTGACTGCAGAATTAGTCCAATCTTTAGTCTTTCTGTGCCTCAGTTTCCTTGGCAATGAGAAAGTGATGATCAGATTCCCTTTAGAAGTGTCTGAGGGCCTTCCCTGGTGGCTCATTGGTAAAGAACCCACCCGTAGCGCAAGAGACATGGGTTTGATCCCTGGGTCTGGAGATCCCCTGGAGAAGGAAATGGCAACCCACTCCAGTATTCTTGCTTGGAAAATCCCATGGACAGAGGAGCCTGGCTGGCTACAGTCCATGGGGTCATAAAGAGTCGGGCACAACTGAACATGCTTGCAATGCCTTCCCTTTCCAGGAGCCAGGTCCTTCCCACTGACTGATTAGCACTCACTGAACAGCTTCTTCAAATGTACTCACGGGTATCCACAAGTGCAGATGAGCGAATCCTTTCACTTGGTAGATTTATCCATGCTTAGCATACATCAAGGCTGTGCCATGCCTTTCTCATCTGTTATCTCATGGGATTATCACATAAACCCTGGAGGTACTATTACTGCTGTCATCTTGCAGACATAGAAACTAAGGCTTGAGGTAGAGAGTCAGAGTAACTTGCCCAAAGTAACGAAGGTTCCGTGAGGCTCAATAACTTTCTCAAGGTCACACAGCTTCTGAGAGGCAGAAATGGCTTATGCTCACCCATTAAACACCCTTTTACTACAGCATGAGAGACAATGGGCAGGGCCATTATCCACTCGGAATGTATGAAGCATCTGCGATAGGCCAGGATGGCACCTATCTACTGTCCTGTGTACCACGGCTCCAACAGTGATCCCAACACACAAAAGTCTCCGCCCTCTAGGCATTTATATTCTGGTGGGCTCAACCAGCATAGGTCTGCTATCTCACCTTCCCTGTGCTCTTTTACTTTTGTAAGTCCTAGAAGTCATGATACATGTACTCTGCTGGCCTTAGAGTTCTTAGCTCCTTTCAAAATCAGGACAAAACGGGGAATGGTCAGGCCAGTAGCAGGATTAACTTGTAAGTTGTGTTTTCATTCTTTGGTGGCAGATGTTGTTTGCAAGAAACCTTTAACTACAAGTGGCTTTGCTGTGTTAGATTTCCTGGCAAATGAGGCTTATTGTAACCCTTTAGAAAGCAAGAGCTGTGGCCTATTCTTTTGAGGGCCTACACCCTCAAAATTCCTTGGACCTTTTTGGGAAACTCCTGAGTCCTTAAGATAATATTAATAATTATTAATAGTTTATTTTTCTTACAGTATAATGTATTAATAACATGAATGATATTAATAACATGAATGATATTAATAACATGAATGATATTAATAATCTTCCCTGTGTTAGGTACTAGGTCAAACATTCTACATCCATGATCTCATTTAATCCTCACCATGACCCATTCACTTTTTATTATTATTTTCTCATCCCCATCTTGCAGACGAGCCTCCACCATTTGGGACCTGGGTGCCTGGTGGTTCGACCCAGGTGTTCAGGGCATGAAGAGGAAAGGAACTTGGGATTAGTCTGTGCTGCTCCTGGTCTTTCCCTTCTTTTCCTTTCTAAATAGGCACTGGGACTGAAGAGGATGCTATCTCCAGCCTAATCCTCTGCAGCAGAAGATACCCAGCATACCTCTCCACTTTCCCCAGAAGGACGCTTGGGGTAGGGATCCTTCTGAAGAATTTTTGCCAAAAGCATCTTGTGAGAATACCTATGGTACCTCTGGGATGGTGACTGAGGGACAGAAATTCTGAGCGGGTGGAAATTCCATCTGGTGCATGGGCAGTATCTGGACTTCCTTGCCTGTGTCATTCCAGAAATTGCTCCCATCCCATGAGCACTAGGTTGTGATGAACTAACTCTGAGTAAGAGAAATGACAGGTTAACTTGCCTTTCATTTGTTTTCCATAATAAGTGGAATATTTCCTTGAACACTTTAAGTCATTAACATTTCAATTTATTCATACTCTTTCTTTCTGGCATCTTAATGGCAATATTACATAATCATAATTATATCTGCCATCTAACCATCAGCTTTGATGGCTCTTGGCACACCCAAAGGGGCTGCTGCCACTGCCTTTGCTGGCCTGTTGGTTTGAGGAGGCAGTTTGTTTTTTTTTAACACCGTCCAAACTACCTTTTTGCATGGTGGTTGTTAAAGGGGGAAACAAAGCCAGTGCATGAAGTGGTGAGGAACAGCGTGAGGGTCCACGCTCACTCTGGCCATGTACTAGGCGCTGCTCCAAGCACTTATGTGTATGCGCTTATTTAATTTACCTAGCACCCTCTGTGCATGTAGGTGTGCTGAGTCTCTTCAGTCGTGTCTGACTCTTTGCAGTCCTATGGACTGTAGCCCACCAAGCTCCTCTGTCCAGTATTCCTGCCCACTCCAGTATTGTCTGGGATTCTTCAGGCAAGAATAGTGGGGTGGGTTGCCATGTCCTCCTCCAGGAGATCTTCCCAACAAACCTATGAGGCAGCATCTATCACTATCATCACATCCACTCCTAATGCAAGGAAGCTGAGATACAGAGAGATTGAGTGACCTGCTCGAGGTCACAGCAGGTTAGTAAGTGGTGGGGCTGGGCTTTGAACCCGTGCTATCTGGGTACAGACTCCATATCCTTCATTACTACATTATGTCTTCCCTGGGGATTCATGAGTCCAAGAAGATTTCACAGGCCTGTTTTATCCATGCCTTTCCTTCTCTGTGACCTGACTGGTACACATACATTAGTACTGCTGCTCTGTTGCCTTTGGGTTAAAAAGGATGGGAGGGAAGTGGCAGAGTAGTAATGGCATGATGTCTACTTCATCATGCTTAATCATCCTTGCATCTAACCTCCCAATTGTAGATTTTATCTAAAGATCCATGGCCTTTGAGAAGCTGTTAGGTTTAAAATACATGAAGGTATGCATGCATGCCTGCTCAATTGCTAGGTCGTGTCTGATCTGTGACCCTGGACTGTAACCTGCCAGGTTCCTCTGTCCACAGGATTATCCAGGGAAGACTACCAGAAGGGGTTTCTCGGTCCTCCTCCAGGGGATCTTCCTGATCCAGGGATAGAACCTGTGTCTCCTGGGTCTTGCGCATTGCATATTCTTTACCACTGAGCCACCAGCCCCACATGAAGATATAAGTGAGTATAAATTTAATGGACAAATTGAGAATGCCCTCCTACCCCAGGTTTTACCATTTGAAGATCAGAACTGAGCCCACGTGCAGGTCAGCAAGCATGCCTGAGAACTAGGAAACTTTCTGAATTTATTGGCACCACTCCTCTAGATTACAGGTGAATTTTCAATTAGGCTTCCACAAAGCAGGCCCCGAACATCTCTCAGTGCATCTCTGAGTACATACCAAACTCTGTCTGGGCACATGCCAGGAGGTAACTTAAGGTAGCAACAGAGAGGTATGTTTGTTTCCTTCAAAGTGATACATCAAAATAATGATGCTTGGGCTTTTGGTCTTAGAAGCACAAACTGAGGCTGCTGATGTGGAAAGGGAAAGAGACTCAGGAATATTTTAATTTTAGAAAACAGGCCTTACTGTCAAAGAAATTGCCCTCTTTAATTCATTAAAAATTACCACATTCCTTTCAAATGAGAATAAAACTGATATTTCTTAATGCCGTTCATCATTAATATTATGCCAATTATTGCATTACTTTTGGTTGATAAATATTCAGAGGATAAATGAAGCTCACAAGATGGATTAATTCTACAGCAGCACAAACAAAAAACGTTCAATATTTTATATCACACAATTAAATGCTGTTTGTTGTTTCTAGAACCAGGACTTGGGACATGTTAATTAATTGCTTCAAGAAGACAGTAAGGCATGTCTCGTGGTTGATATTTGGAATCAGATATTTATAAACACTGCGTAACACTGCTGATGAATTATGTGTGCAGAATAAATCCTACCTGCAGAAGTCTGGGGGCACCATGCCATAAACATTGATCCTGTCACAGAGTTCCAGGGCTATTGTCATTGTGAACCAGCCAGTGCTGAGCCAAGTATTGGAGATCTTCCTGGAAGGAACAATAGTTTAGTCTGCAAGCTGGTAATCATTCTACCCCTTCCATCTTAAATCTTATCTGGAACAAGGATGACTATATACACACACACTCTCTCTCTCCATTTGATAAACAGCCAGAACTTTACCGGATAGCAATATGTTACCAATACCACCATATTCCATGACACAATGGTAAATGATGTCAATGTTCCATTATGGTGGGTTCTTAAGGGACTTCTGCGTAGTCATGATCAATGTTTATGTGCAAGTTATTACCACTTTATTTTTTTTACATATTTATTTATTTATTTGGCTGCATTAGATCTTACTTGTGGCATGAGGGCTTGGTTGCCACATAGTTTGTGGAATCTTCACTTCACAACCATGGATAGGATCCATGTCCCCTGTATTGGAAGGTGGATTTTAACCACTGGACCACCTGGGAAGTCCCACCACTCAATTTCTTTTAAGACCACAATCCTCATGTGTCAAATCTTTTTTAACTAGAATATTTGACTAGCTATAAATATTCTTTTTTCTCTAAGCAGGGTGGACAATGAAGAGATTATTAAAATGAATAAATACAGTTGTCTTTATCTACCAATTGATCGATTGATCAATCAAATGGTTGTAGGGTAGAAGCTTGCCTTTAACTAGACTATCACACCCACATTTTGACTGAATGTCTTTCCTTAAAAGAAATCCATTCATTGAGGAAGGGACTAATGATCAGAGGAAGAGGACACAGGAATGCTTATGTTTAATTGAGTATTTGCTTTATTTTCCATCAAAAGAGTCAGAGCCTTATGAAAATTTTTATTAGAAGAACCAAAAATTGACAGAATGTAAGGATTGCATTGGTGGGTTTCAACATTCATTCATTTACCCACTCAAACATCTGTGTCAAGCTCTAACCACATGCTGAGTCCAAGGGTAACTGTGGAGACATACCATCAAGGTCTCAGTTGACCTGTGAGGATGAATTGGTCCACCCTGCTATGCTGCTGTGGATATTAATTTCAATTCTTTAGGGATTGCTGTTTTTATTTTTTTCCCCAGTGCTTATGGTAGGCCTCATTAGCCAGTTTCAAAACCTTATCCCCAAGGTCAGACTGCCTGACTTTGCCCAGAAATAGCACCATATGTGAGATGAATAGTGGAGTTGCAGAAAAGCTTTCCTACTGGCACTGCACAGTACCCCTCTTTAAGGAGGAAGAGTTTTTGTTAAGCAGTTTGCATTATCTCCATTTCACCTAAGGAATAACAATCAAAAAAGGTGTTTTAAGAAGTCTTTTGTTTTATCACATATCTGACAGGAATGGGTAATTTAGTCATTCCTGAGCTCATGGCTTCAACTTTCCACTTCTTAATCCCTTTACTCATTTTTATTTTCCATTCTATTGTCTCCTGATCCAGTAGTATCCCAGGAAGTCCATTTAAAAGATTCTCAAGATGGAAATAACACAGATTTGTATCTTCCTAGTTTCTGTCATTCACCAGCTGAATGACCTGAGGCAGGTTACTACTATTCTTTGAGCCTTGATTTCTTATCCAGAAAGCAAGCATGGGAAGCTCTGTCTTCCTAAGAAACTTGTAATTTCAAAGACTAAGAGAAAAAACATCATAAGAAGTATAAAGTCTGGTATGTTGATACGTCAAGGTCCCTTCCTCCTCTCTTGATTGCTAGGTGGGAGCAAATGAAGTAAGTAATTCAGCCATTACTCTCAGTGCTTTTTAACACACACAAATAAACTGATATCCTCCTAACATGGCTAACATGGCTACTGGCTCTTACGTAGAATCCATCATCAGAAGTTAGAGAAGTAATCAGAAAATTCTGGGACCTCCAGTCTACACAGGTATTAACGATCCCACTTCTTTCTCACCAGGACTATGTATTCCTAAGGCCTTTGGGACTGAGGGGGTAGCAGAGCTGAGTGGGAGAGGGGAAGGGAAGGCTGTGCCATGCCTCGTCTTCACCAAGGCTGTGACCTTGAGATGGCCAGTTGTTCCAGACTTAAACTAGGTCAGTGAATAAGCAGGAGAATGTGGGGCCCAGGAAGAGAATAACAGCTTACTGATATCCAAAGATTCCTGATCCAGGAATCACACCTCTGTCCCTATAATTTCAAGTTGTAGGAAACACCAAGAGGGCTTTTTCCCAGTGGCAGAAACTTCCCCACAGTTTTGGCTTTCTTTTGTGTGATGTAGTAGAAGTCACAAGCCACAGTCTGAAATACAGGAGGATGGGACTCTACAGTAAAAGGTTTAATGGGTAAAAATGGGGAGAATACAAAATGGAGGACTAAAGAAACCAAGATGAAGGTTTCTTTAAAGTGCCACTTAAAATTCCCCAGACCTGCAAAATAATAGCCTTTTGGAAAAGATCACATGCTACAGACACGCAACTGCCCTGCACTGTCTGTCTAAAATGATTCAAACTCTCTTTCCAGCAAAGGAATATCTACTGTTTTTACACTTAATCAGCTGTAATGAAGGAATATGAAGAGCTGTCATGTGCTTATTAGGGAAAATGATCAGATATTCTTTTATATGATGAAGTAACACACTGAGCTGATAATTCTATAGTGCACACTAAATTACAATTAAAGGCCTTTCTGCTCCACCAGCATCTCATTTATAATCTCTATGGAAATATTCTTCCTGCAGTTATTTCATTTATGCTTCTTTTATCTAATTACTATAATATTGGTTCTGAATCATATTTTCCTAATGTACCCTTATTCAATTATAAAGTTATTTTCAAGTACAGTTACTTTCTATATCAAAGAATACCACTTGGCCATCTATGTCATTTGTCATGCTTCTTAACTGCAGATTGTTTCTGAGCCACTTTTTTCTTTACTTTTAAGTAGGGTGAAATTTCCATAAACCAGAATCTACTGAATTATCCCATTTCTTCAAAATATTAGCCTGAAATGAATGTCCAGATCATGAGATGTGCAAAATCAGATATTCCATACTAAATGTATCTTTAATCCATGCTACTGTGTTGGGTTTCAAGAAGAGCATAATACAGGCAATACTGTTAGACACTAAATGTTTTGTGTTTTAGTTTACAGAAATAGTTTTGCCTTGTAGGACTGTTTCTGACTTTGTTCTTTCAGCTTGTGGTACACTACAGATTAAAAATATGGACACATAAGAATATTGAGTCAGTACAAGATCAGCTTCTTTTTTTTAAGTATACTTTAAAAATATTTATTTATTTTTGGCTCTGCTGGGTCTTTGTTGCTGCACAGGCTTTTCTCTAGTTGGAGAGAGCAGGGGCTACTCTCTAACTGTGGTGCTTGGGCTTCTCATTGGTATGACTTCTTTCATTGCAAAGCATGGGCTCAGTTGTTGTGACCTGTGTGTGGGCTCAGTAGTTTCAGTTCCCAGGCTCTATAGCCAAGGCTCAGTAACTGTGACACACAGGCTTAGCTGCTCTTCTTCCCAGATCAGGGATCAAACCTGTGTCTCCTCTGTTGGCAGGTGGATTCTTAACCACTGAGCCACCTGGAAAACTCTTACTTCTTGCATACTGCAAAAAAGGTTTTCACGGGTCAGAATTTAATGAATTTGGTGAGTGGGTTATGTCTTAATGTGAGATTGTTTCCTAGAGGTCTGAGGAGAATCAGGATGGAATGACTAATCTCGAAGTTATCAACTTAATCCCTTAAGAAGATCCAGCATATGTGCAGGCTAAGTTGCTTCAGTCATGTTTGACTATTTGCAACTCTATGGTCTATAGCCCACCAGGCTTTTCTGTCTGTGGGATTCTCCAGGCAAGAATTCTGGAGTGCGTTGCCATGCCCTCCTGCAGGGAATCCTCCAACCCAATCCTCCGACACAGGATTGAACCCGTGTGTCTTGTGTGTCTCTTGCGTGTCTCCAGCATTGTCAGGAAGGTTCTTTACCTCTAGCGCCACATGGGAAACCCCAAGAAGATCCAGAGCAATGTATAATTATTTGATATAGCTAACACTGCAGCAGTGTTTCGGGAATACTTAAATCTAGCAAACAACCATTAAACTCAAAAGAGAAGTGTTTTCTATTGAAGAGAGTGTTTTTACTTATTTCGACTTTTCCAAACACAAAAATTGAAACTGTAAATAACTTCCTTCATTCTCCTTCTTTTATAAAATGCTCTTTTGGTTAAAGAACTCATACAAATGAGCAACAGTCTGTCTTACTTGTGCTTTTTAAAAGATCATGATTGACTGGATTTCATGACAGTGTGTGATGATGACAAGCTCCCCCGTGTGATCTACTGACTGGGCTAACCATGGAATTAGTCACCTGGACCTCCAGGGAAGGAGGCCACAGTGCTAGCAGCAGGGTCCCGCTCTTCTCATTCCATCAGAAATCATACTTACTCTTGCCTGACCAGCCCTCCAAAGATCACAAAGATTTCCAGGATTTAAAAAGAAAGCTCTTCCCAACAAAGAATTTGGGGATAGTGAGCTCTATTCTTTCTTTAAGACTGTTCTCCATAATGAGTTGCTTAAGCTAGCCCAAAGGATTTAGTACTTCCTATTCTTTATTTATTTCTTGGGCTCCAAAATCACTGAGGGTGGTGAGTGCAGCCATGAAATTAGAAGACACTTGCTTCTTGGAAGGAAAGCTATGACAAACCTAGACAATGTATTAAAAATCAAAGACATCACTTTGCCAACAAAGGTCCATATAGTCAAAGCTATGGTTTTTCCAGTAGTCATATATGGATTTGAGAGTTGGACCATAAAAAAAGGCTGAGCACTGAAGAATGGATGCTTTTGAATTGTGGTGCTAGAGAAGACTCTTGAGAATCCCTTGGACTGCAAGGAGATCAAAGTAGTCTATCCTAAAGGAAATTAACCCTGAATATTCATTGGAAGGACAGGGAGGCCTAGTGTGCTGCAGTCCATGGGGTCGCAATTAGTTGGACATGACTGAGTGACTGAACAGCAACATTTGTTAGAAAGACTGATGCTAAAGCTGAAGCTCCAATACTCTGGCCACCTGACGTGAAGAGCTGACTCATTGGAAAAGACCCTGACGCTGGGCAAGATTGAAGGCAAAAGGAAAAGAGGGTGGCAGAGGATGAGATGGTTGGATAGCATCATTGACTCAATTTACATGAACTTGGGCAAACTCTGGGAGATAGTGGGGGACAGGGAAGCCTGGTGTGCTGCAGTCCATGGGGTCATAAACAGTTGAACATGACTTAATGACTGAACAACAACAAATTCTTTATTTATCAGAAATTGGCTCAGGAATGGTTTTTGTTAGGAAAGGGGTAAGTTATATCATTAAATGTGCATTAATTATAAAAGTACATGTTTTTAGAATTGAGGAAACGAGTAAAATTTAATCATTAGACTAGTCCTGTGAAGCCTAGTCACTGTGTGCTTTTCACATGTGAAGTTACTAAAAGGTTAGCTGTTTTGTCCTAGGTTATACAACTAGTGAGGGACACCGTCAAAATTCCAACCCAGAGCTGTGTATTTGGACACCGCACTGTTCACTGTGGACACTGCACTGTTCCTTTCAATACCTGTAACTGTCCTTTTCTTCACTGAGATTTAGCCAATTCCTCGCCCTTTATTTCTACCTGCTCTCTAGTGGCCCATCCTGCCACCCCACCACCAGCCCTCCTGCCCACAGTCATAGGGACTCTTTTCCAACCCCCGGCAAGTCTTCTCACTTCTAAGCTTCTCATACACATAAGGGCACTTTTCTCTCTGCTTCTCAGGTTCTTCTTTACCTGGATAAATACTTATTGACCTTGGCCTCTGCTTAAATACATCTTTGGGAGAAAATCTTTCCACCAGATCCTCATCTTCTAGACCAGTGCTTTTCAAAAGATTTGGACTTACAGTAAGAAATACATGTTACATCGTGATTGAGCGTATATGCTCACATGTATTATACATGGTTTTCATTTCATAGTTTTCTAAAGCACATAATTTACTGCTTTTTAGTACATTCACAGTTATGCCATCATCATCCCTATCTACTTCTAGAATGATTTTATCACATCAAAAGACGTCTCTGTATATGTATATTTTTATGTGTAAAACTGAAACAAATTTTATTTCATGAAATAATACTTTTCCTTACTTACTGTGGGGAATGAATGCTGAAATTGTCTTTTATTACATCTATTCCATTCTTTCTATTATATTAAGAAAAATCCTATACTGACTCATTGCATGCATTTTGTGTCCCATCATGGATCTGTAACTAACAGTTTGGTAAGCCTTGCCCTAGACTACAGCCCGTCTCCCTGTTCCACAGGTCAGAGGACCATTTTCCTCCCCTCACAAGACCTAGCACATTGGCCACTTCTTGGTGAATATCTGCCCACCCTAGAAGACTATATTCCTGGAGGCCAGGTTCTACATCTGCCTTATTTTTGACTGTATGTATTTCCCATACCAGATGCAGTGAAATAGCAGTCACTAATAAATACCTGTTAACTGAATAAATATTTGCCTTTGAAGAGAAAAACAACCCTTTGTACCTCTTTTTGGTTAGTGTCCACATGAGGAAATAAAATGCAAGAAACCTATTACCCTGCACTCACTACCAGTGTAAGCCAGCAACAGTGTCACCTCTCCCTCCAAAGTAGGGATATGGCCCTGAATTATCCACATAAATACTCTCTTCACTTTGCCTATAAATTCAACTTAAATAGTCCAATCTCCAGGAGGACCCTACAGATGAACTCTGTCCACAGCACGAGCAGCAGGGCCATAACAAAAAGCCTTAAGCAAGAGCTTTTAGAAAGAATAAAGAAGTCCATTGGCAGTAACATGGGTGGACCTAGAGCTTGTCATATTAAGCAAAGTAATCAGAGAAAGACAAACATCATATGGTATCACTTACATGTGGAATCTTAGAAAAAAAAACCTGTATGAATAAACTTATTTACAAAACAGAGACAGACTCACAGATTTAGAATAAAAACTTACTGTTACCAAAAGGGGTAGTGAGGGAAGAGATAAATTAGGAGTATGAAATTAACCACTCCCATATATAAAACATATAAACAACAAGGACTTACACTACAGCACAGGGGCTATATTAAATATCTTGTAATAACCTATAAGAGAAGAATCTGAGAAAGTTTATATTACACATAAGTATACCTATATATAAAATTATATATAGTTGTTCTCCATATATTATATATACAAACATATGTTCTCCACATATATGCATACATATATATGTTCTCTCTCCATATATACACACACATATATACACAAAACTGATTGGGGCTTCCCAGGTGGCTCTGTGGTAAAGAATCTGCCTACCAAGGCAGGAGACTTGAGAGCGTGGGTTCAGTACCTGGGTCAGGAAGATCCCCTGGAGCAGGAAATGGCTCCCCACTCCAGTATTCTTGCCTAGAAAATCCCATGGACAGTGGAACCTCAGTGGGCTACAGCCCATGGGGCTCTGAAGAGTCAAGACAGGGCTGAGCAGACATATAACTGAATTGCTTTGCTATACACCCGAAACTACAACATTGTAAATTAAGTATACTTCGATTAAAAAGTGATTAAAAATTTAAAGAGAAAGAAGCTTATTTGAGATAAGCATTAAAAAAAAAAGCTTCGCTCTTGGTGAATTGGCCAGCCAGGGAGAACGTTTCCTCGCCCGAGCCCGTTCCCCGTGCCACCTCTTGCCCTCGCCTCCGTACCTGTCTTTGCCGGTCTCGCGCTTGAAGAGCTCGTCGAACTGCAGCATCTTGTGGCGCGTGATCATGAAGGCCTTCAGCCGGGGCAGCACCTGGCTCAGCAGCTGCAGGTTGTTGTAGACCCGGCCCTTGCCGTCGCGACGCATGTAGCTGCTGGGGCCCCAGAAGATGAACACGGTGCCCTGGCTGACGTTGAGCAGGTCGTGGCGGTTGCGGAGGATCCGCTGAATGCTGGAATGCGCGATAACCCGCAGGCTGGTGCGGTTGCCCACGTCCCGCCCGTAGCCACGTGTGGGGGCGTCGTTCATGCGAATGACACACTCAGTTCGGTCAATCTGGGCGCCTTGCCTGCTGCGCAGCAGCTGTCCCGAGCTAGTCACCAGGGCGCAGTCCCTGCAGTGCATTTTCAGAGGCTAGAAGGAGAGGGAGAAGGACTCCATCAGTGGGCAATGCTCTCTTGGCATCAGCACTTCCCTGCATCTAAGGGCTGCCTCTCTTTTTTCTCCTCCCTCTTTTGCCAAAATATACCCCTGATGCTATTACCTCATCAGACTGGTGTCAGGGAGCACTGGACAACAGGAAAAGAGCCAGCAGTGACGTGTCAAACATGGGGGTCTGGGCTTCACTGATATTAACACATCAGACAATCATATCAATGGAACAAGCTTGCTGTGACTGCCATTTTACAGATAATGATACCCCAAGGCTCAGAGACATTAAAAAAAATGCTGATACATAACTAGCAAGTAATGAAGTCATGCTCTCAATTCAGGTCTTTCTGAATCTAAAGTTACCCCTAAGTTGAAGAAAAGGCTATACTACGATGTGCTCTGACACTAGTTTTGATTCTCTGACTCACCTGATTGGAAGTTAAGCATATATCAGTGTTCTTGGATGCTGTACAAATATATTTATCCTAAATAGGCATCGTCTAAAAATCATGGGAGGAAAAACATGCAAATTGTAACCCCTCGGATGCCATAATTTTGAAATGATAGGATGATTTCTCCCATTTTAAAGGGAGAGAGTGGGCAACTGAGTTGGTTCACCTTCAGAAATGAGAAGAAAGCCCTAAGCTCACTGAGTGCACACATGCCCTGTGGGAGCCCTGGGCCTGCAGTCACCACCAGGGCAATGCCAAGGACAGGGTTCACTTCGGCACCCTGAACTCCTGATGTGTTTTCTGAACAGCAATATTCCTCCACATTATATATTTCCCTGATCGTGTTTAACGAGAAATATCTCAGTTGCTGTTTGAAGATAATGTAATTAGGGCCTGAGGCCAAGGCCCACAAGTGCACAAGAAACTGACAGTCAAGAGTGTTCCGAAGGACAGTTGCTCTATTATATTTTCCCCAGAGACTCTGTCCCCCTTCCCTGTTAACTTTGGACTGGACACACTGGGTCCCTGCATAGTCCCAGGAAATTGGTTCCAATTTTGTGCTGCATGTATTCAGCAGTTGTGTATTTACTCTGGGAGTTTCTTGAGCCATGGCTCTGTCTTCAGAATCAGACAAAGAGCACCCAAGGGCGGCCACCTTCCCTCACTGCAGAGTGGGGACGGGCACCCACACAGGATGGTCCAGACTCGGCCCTACCACCTGTTAGCTTTGGGACCTTGGCCATTCACTAGCCTCCACAAGTCTCAGTTTTCTCATCTTTAATGGGATAATTCATGCACCATCCCACTTTGCTAGAACACATAGTATCAGCTCCAAAATCACTGCAAATGGTGACTGCAGCCATGAAATTAAAAGATGCTTACTCCTTGGAAGAAAAGTTATGACCAACCTAGATAGCATATTCAAAAGCAGAGACATTGCTGACTAAGGTCCGTTGAGTCAAGGCTATGGTTTTTCCAGTGGTCATGTATGGATGTGAGAGTTGGACTGTGAAGAAGGCTAAGCACCAAAGCATTGATGCTTTTGAGCTGTGGTGTTGGAGAAGACTCTTGAGAGTCCCTTGGACTGCAAGGAGATCCAACCAGTCCTTTCTGAAGGAGATCAGCCCTGGGATTTCTTTGGAAGGAATGATGCTGAAGCTGAAGCTCCAGTACTTTGGCCACCTCATGCGAAGAGTTGACTCATTGGAAAAGACTCTGATGCTGGGAGGGGTTGGGGGCAGGAGGAGAAGGGGACGACAGAGGATGAGACGGCTGGATGGCATCACTGATTTGATGAACTTGAGCCTGAGTGGACTCTGGGAGATGGTGATGGACAGGGAGGCCTGGCGTGCTGCGATTCATGGGGTCGCAAAGAGTCAGACATGACTGAGCGACTGAACTGAACTGAACTGAGTCATATGAAATTGCCAATATTTGACCTGCAAAATTATTAATAGAAATTGCATGCAGTTCAACCCAGTCCTTACGGTAGGACCTGGCACAGTGTCATTCATTAAATGATGGCTGATTCGGGGATTAGCAGGCATAGTGGAGAGCACTGTAGGTCCATACCAAGTCAGTATGTATTGATCACTCAGAGTCAATCATTGACACATGGGCTTATGAAATGGCAATTCTACCACTGCAAATTCTCATCATTCATTTGACATCAAGTTACTCTCAGGTGAGGCTTCCCTGGTGGTTCAGACATAAAGAATCTGCCTGCAATGCAAGAGACCCAGGTTCAATCCCTAGGTTGGGAAGATCCCCTGGAGAAGGGAATGGCAACAGCTCCAGTATTCTTGTCTGGAGAATCCCCATGGACAGAGGAGGCTGGCAGGCTACAGTCCGCAGAGTCACAGAGTCGGACACGACTGAGTGAGTTTCAGTTTCATACTCTTAGGTGACATGCACTGTGCTGGGCAGTAAGAATGCAAATGGAATGGAAAAACAGAATCCTTCAAAGTTTATACTTTAGTAGCAGGCAGTGGGTCCGTAAAGATGTGCAATAAAATATGACACATTGCAGGGCTGTGCCTCAGTGTTAGTAAAGGGGGCTGTTTGGAGCAGAGCACAGCAGGGGACATAAAGGAAAGAGTGAACTAATATTAATATTAGTTAATATTTCTGGATATCCTCTATGTGCCGGGCACTGTTATGAGCTTTTTATATAATTGCATTAATTCTTCAAATAACCCAATAAGAAAGATACATCATCACCCCTATTTTACTAATGAGAATATTGAGGAGTGGAAAAACAACCCGGTTTACTAGGGGTTATTTGGGTTTTAGCATCTAAAGTCTTATATCCTGGGAAACTTCTACTCATGTAGAAGCCCACTTAAAACATTTCTACGAACATGACTGGGGCATCTGCAAAGAGCACATTACCAAATGATGATCAGGGTCAGGGGACCCAGGGTCTAAAGCAGACTTCACCACAAATCAGGTACTTAACTTTCTCACTCGTAAAACAAAGAGAGGGCCAACTAAGATGCTAATAGCCAGATGACATTCATTCATTCATTCATTTAAAAGACATTCATTGAGTACTTAATATACCCCTGAGGTACAGTGTAACTCAGTCCATTTGCTTGATAAGGTCACTTTGTAAAATTTTATCCCACTGGACCCCAAGGCCATTAGAACCTGCTATTTCTTATCAGACTCACCTAGAAGTATTAATCCTGACTTTTCCAGTCTGATCTATAATTTCTAGATATTGTGCTCATTTTTACTGGGGAAAAATTCTAAAGAACGTTCCCAGCATCTCTTTCCCTGTAATGAATTATTCTACTGTGGTTCTCGGAGCACAGGCTGCTTGATGGGTGAAACTGGTAACCCTTCTGAAGATTCCAAGGACTTTCTCTCTCTCTTTCTCCTATGCCCATGTGAGGCCAGATGAAGACCCTTTTAGGTAAGGTCAGTGTTCCTGACTGTGCCATACAGATCCTCTGTGATACCTGGGCACCATCAGAACAGACTGGGGTCCACCGTGTCCCAGAAAGCCCTCCCTCGGGCCTGCCTGCCTGAGCTCTGAGGTATATTGATTACCTTGGACCCCAGCACCCTCTCCTTGTGTTGCTCAGATGCACCAAACAATGCAGAAAAGATCGATGTCTGAATTATGCCTTAAGTGCCTTTCAGTAAGTGGAGCCAATAAAATGACAGTAACTGTTCTAAACATAATGTTACACTTCCTGCAGTTGACAAGAGCATGTACCAAAGGCTGAATCCCTTCCAAAGGAGGAAATGAAGTCTCTTTCCTGCATTCAGAGAGACTAAGGATATCTTGGGAGGTGGAATGACTACACAGACTTTGGGACCCAGGTTCTCGGAATGTTACTCCTCTGAGACAGCCTTGCTCCTCCACATCGCAGGACCATGGCCATCCTGAGTGTCTTAATGAAACGGGTGGATATACTCATGCCTTTGTGAGTTAAGGTTCCTGACGGAGTATTGACAGTCTTCACTTGAGCACCCAGATGCTGAGTTGATGAATCACACAGAGGAGTTTGGGAAGTGAACTTGGGGCTGTGCTGGCACACCTGGGAGGTAAGCCTGCACCCAGGATGCAAGAGGGGTAGTGGCTCCCTGTGAGCGCACTGCCTCCCTGTCCCTTTCTTTCTTCTCACTGTATTCAGCCTCCCTGAGTCTCGGGGACATTTTCCTTAAAGCCCCATTTGGTGAGGTGTCCTGACCCTAGTAGGAAACATGAGCACCGATATTAGGTCACTCCAAAATCTCTCTTGCTTCCTGACCCATAAAAAACACTCAATTGCTACTGAGGATACAGATGAGTTGGTAAGTGAGTGAATGAAACTCAACCTCTACCCTTCTCTGTCCTCTGAGAAAACCTACACACATAAAAAGAAGACATCATGTGATGCCCTAACCAACAATTTGCCTGCAGCCCTATGTACCAATGCCATGGAGAGAAGCAGGGGAGAGCGCAGTGGAAGCTCTGTCTGCAGAGAAGGAGGCTGGGCTGTTTGCCTCAAGGCAGCCACTTGGCCCAGGGAGTCATAATGGCCAGAGCCCAGGGCACTGCTTGGAATTAATGGCTGACTGGGAAAATGGCCCAGGACACAGTAAGGGCCATTAAACCCAGCCAGTTATTAATCCCCAGTAAGAGCTCGATGCCAAGGTCGTTAGAGCTATTGTATGGTGAAAAATGCTAAGGAAAGTCTGCAAGGCATGGAGGAGTTTCCCTTTGTCCAGGCCACTGATGCTCAGGCCCTAGGAGTGCAGTGCACAGGAGTGTGCGGGGAGCAGCTGAGGGAGTGTGCACACATCACACACATACATGCACACACACACAGACGTGGGCACACACAATGTTTACCATTTTATTTTTGCTATCACTTATGCTTTTTGATAATATAAAGATTTGGCATCAGCTGACTTCCCCGGGTTGGAGAGATCCCCTGGAGAAGGGACCGGCTACCCACTCCAGTATTCTGGCCATGGGGTCGCAGAGTTGGACATGACTGAGTGACTTTCACTTTCACTTCCTAGGACGGTGGCTGCCACTTACTGGGGGCTCATGAAAGTGTGAATGAGCTTCTCTCTCCATCCCCTACTCCTGGGGGAAAAAAAACCCAATAACCCTACAGTCAGGGAATATGGGAGAATGACAACTTTCATCACAACTTACTCCTTTGGGCCACATAGTGACAGGGGCAATTCCTGCTTGAGAAAGTATGCTCAGGAAATGAAGGTTTGATTTCTGTCACAGCTCAAAGAGCAAGAGCAGAAGGAATTCTCCCTGTGACCCAGCTGATGCCTCCTGAGCCTTTCTTAAAAGAACAGACCGGGCCAAGTCAAATTAAACTTGACACCTGAAACACTCAGTGATATCCTTGCAAACATTTGCAGCATGGCTATCTTGGGCTTCAGTTTTTAAAATTCTGATTTATTGGGCAGAAAGAAAGGCACCTCAGAATGTGATGTCCATTAGTTTGGTAATGAGACCAGTCTTGCTTTGGGAGCTGACTCTTGGTCTGGAGCAAACATAAGATATATTAAATGGCTTCAGGTATTTCAAGAATCTCTGCACTTTTCAAGCTGATGTTTTCCTGTAATTACTGGGCTGTTATTACCTGTCAATCTCTGTTTAACCTGACACTGGGTATAAGGCACTCTGGTTATTTAATATGATTCACTGGAAAAATGTTACTCCTTAAAGTTGCTCCTCTCCCTTTTGTTCAATGACATGCCCACCCATTAGCCAAGAAGCCCTCCTCTAGCCACCCAATGCTACTTTCCATGATTTCTGTCCACTGTCTGGCTGAGGATGAAGGAACACTTTGGGCAGCAGTTAGTACTAAACAGTGTTTAAAATGTGGCCTTTGGGACTTCCCTGGTGGTCTAGTGGTTAAGAATCCAGCTACTAATGTAGGGAACATCGTTCGATTCCTGGTCTGGGAAGATCCCACATGTTGCAGGGCAACTAAGCCTGTGCACCCTAGAGCCTGTGCTCTGCAACAAGAGAAGCCACCACAATGAGAAGCCCACACACAGCAACTAGAGAGTATCCCCTGCTTGCTGCAACTAGAGAAATCCTGGAACAGCCATGAAGATCCAGCACAGCCTGCCAAAATAAATAAATAAACAAAAACAAACTATGGTCTTTGGAGTCACTGGCTTTGAACCTACTTCTCCCATTCCTTAGGTGGATAACCTAGAACAAAGTGGTTTAGCTTCTCCGAGCCCCAGTTTCTTCATCCATGATTAGGATATAGTAGTTCAGTTCAGTTCAGTCACTCAGTTGTGTCCGACTCATTGCGACCCCATGAATTGCAGCATGCCAGGCCTCCCTGTCCATCACCATCTCACAGAGTTCACTCAGACTCATGTCCATCGAGTCTGTGATGCCATTCAGCCATCACATCCTCCGTTGTCCCCTTCTCCTCCTGCTCCCAATCCCTCCTAGCATCAGAGTCTTTTCCAATGAGTCAACTCTTCGCATGAGGTGGCCAAAGTACTGGAGTTTCAGCTTTAGCATCAGTCCTTCCAAAGAAATCCCAGGGCTGATCTTCAGAATGGACTGGTTGGATCTCCTTGCAGTCCAAGGGACTCTCAAGAGTCTTCTCCAACACCACAATTCAAAAGCATCAATTCTTTGGTGCTCAGCCTTCTTCACAGTCCAACTCTCACATCCATACATGACCACTGGAAAAACCATAGCCTTGACTGGACAGACCTTAGTTGGCAAAGTAATGTCTCTGCTTTTGAATATGCTATCTAGGTTGGTCATAACTTTTCTTCCTAGGAGTAAGTGTCCTTCAGTTTCATGGCTGCAGTCACCATCTTCAGTGATTTTGGAGCCCCCCTCCCCAAAAAAAAGTTGACACTGTTTCTACTGTTTCCCCATCTATTTCCCATGAAGTGTTGGGACCAGATGCCGTGATCTTCGTTTTCAGAATGTTGANCTCAAGAGTCTTCTCCAACACCACAGTTCAAAAGCATCAATTCTTTGGTGCTCAGCCTTCTTCACAGTCCAACTCTCACATCCATACATGACCACTGGAAAAACCATAGCCTTGACTGGACAGACCTTAGTTGGCAAAGTAATGTCTCTGCTTTTGAATATGCTATCTAGGTTGGTCATAACTTTTCTTCCTAGGAGTAAGTGTCCTTCAGTTTCATGGCTGCAGTCACCATCTTCAGTGATTTTGGAGCCCCCCTCCCCAAAAAAAAGTTGACACTGTTTCTACTGTTTCCCCATCTATTTCCCATGAAGTGTTGGGACCAGATGCCGTGATCTTCGTTTTCAGAATGTTGATCTTTAAGCCAACTTTTTCATTCTCCTTTTTCACTTTCGTCAAGAGGCTTTTTAGCTTCCCTTCACTTTCTACCATAAGGGTGGTGTCATCTGCATATCTGAGGTTATTGATATTTCTCCCGGCAATCTTGATTCCAGCTTGTGTTTCTTCCAGTCCAAGGTTTCTCATGAGGTACTCTGCATAGAAGTTAAATAAGCAGGGTGACAATATACAGCCTTGATGTACTCCTTTTCCTATTTGGAAACAGTCTGTTGTTCCATGTCCAGTTCTAACTGTTGCTTCCTGACCTGCAAACAGATTTCTCAAGAGGCAGGTCAGGTGGTCTGGGTTTCCCATCTGTTGAAGAATTTTCCACAGTTTATCGTGATCCACATAGTCAAAGGCTTTGGCATAGTCAATAAAGCAGAAATAGATGTTTTTCTGGAACTCTCTTGCTCTTTCCATGATCCAAAGGATGCTGGCAATTTGATCTCTAGTTCCTCTGCCTTTTCTAAAACCAGCTTGAACATCAGGGAGTGCATGGTTCATGTACTGCTGAAGCCTGGCTTGCAGAATTTTAAGAATTACTTTACTAGCGTATGAGATGAGTGCAATTGTGCAGTAGTTTGAGCATTCTTTGGCATTGCCTTTCTTTGTAATTGGAATGAAAACTGACCTTTTCCAGTCCTGTGGCCACTACTGAGTTTTCCAAATTTGCTGGCATATTGAGTGCAGCACTTTCACAGCATCATCTTTCAGGATTTGAAATAGGTCCACTGGAATTCCATCATCTCCACTAGCTTTGTTCATAGTGATGCTTTCTAAGGCCCACTTGACTTCACATTCCAAAATGTCTGGCTCTAGATTAGTGATCATATCATCATGATTATCTGGGTCATGAAGATCTTTTTTGTACAGTTCTTCCATGTATTCTTTCCACCTCTTCTTAATATCTTCTGCTTCTGTTAGGTCCATACCATTTCTGTTCTTTATTGAGCCCATCTTTGCATGAAATGTTCCCTTGGTATCTCTAATTTTCTTGAAGAGGTCTCTAGTCTTTCCCATTCTGTTCTTTTCCTCCATTCCTTTGCATTGATTGCTGAAGAAGGCTTTCTTATCTCTTCTTGCTATTCTTTGGAATTCTGCATTCAGATGCTTATATCTTTCCTTTTCTCCTTTGCTTTTCACCTCTCTTCTTTTCACAGCTATTTGTATGGCCTTGTCAGACAGCCATTTTGCTTTTTTGCATTTCTTTTCCATGGGGATGGTCTTGATCCCTGTCTCCTGTACAATGTCATGAACCTCATTCCATAGTTCATCAGGCACTCTATCTATCAGATCTAGACCCTTAAATCTATTTCTCACTTCCACTGTATA